>CAUYQU010054006.1:0-228268 GCA_963574635.1 Cheracebus regulus | reverse complement strand
ACCATCATTCTCAGCAAACTGACACAAGAACACAAAATCAAACACCGCATGTTCTCACTCATAGGCAGGTGTTGAACAATCAGAACACATGGACACAGGGAGGGGAGCACTATACGCTGGGGTCTGGTGGGGGGAAATAGGGGAGAGACAGTGGGGGGTGGGAATTTGGGGGGAGATAGCATGGGGAGAAATGCCAGATATAGGTGAAGGGGAGGAAGGCAACAAATCACACTGCCAGGTGTGTACCTATGCAACAATATTGTATGTTCTTCACATGTACCCCAAAACCTAAAATGCAATAAAAAATAAAATTAAAAAAAAAATTTAAAATTTGATCTTTAAAAATATAATATGTCAGTATATTAAAGATCCATGCCAACATTATTAGTTATGGACTTAAAATAATTATGTTGGTTTACTATAAATATGGGATATAATTTCCAAAGCGTATAGCAAAAATAATGAATTAGTACTTAGACATTTTTCTAGCAATGATTAATTGCTTCAATAGTGCAATTTTTCAACTCTACATAATTAATGACTCTGAATAAGCAATTAAATTATATTTAATTTTGATAACTTATGATTAAATAATTACATATTTTGTTATTTCTTAAAATTATTTGTTTTATTGGTTGTGATGTTGATTGAGTTCTTACTTAATTGATTTTTGTTTTATAGAAAATGTTTTGTAAGTCAAACAAAAAGCTCATGTTAATAGCAAAAACTCTACGATTATTGCATGGACAAGAATAAAAACTGTGGTCTTTACAAAAGAAACATTAAAAAGAAAAACAGCAAAACATGGTGGCATATGACTGTTATCCCAGCTACTCCAAAGGCTAAGACAGGAGGATTACATTAGCCCAGGAACCCAGCAGTTTGAGGCTGAAGTGAGCCATGATTGTGCCACTGGACTGCAGCCTGGGCCACAGAGCCACACCTGTCTGAAAAAAAAAAAGAGCTACGGTGAATCTAAATTGTGTTAATAATTAATATTATCCAGAATAAGGCAGTTATTATTAGTGTTGGACAGAAATGAATTTTAAAAGTTAGTACCATTTTTAGAGGTCTTAATTATGAAAAACTGTGACTGTGAGGTTCCAAACTGTGTCATGAAAATAAATATTAGCCTAAGGAAGAGAACATGTGAGGGGGCATGGTAGCTTTGCATAGATGTTAGCAGATGCCATAGTCTGTGCTCTCACTATTAGAGCTTCCTCTGAGTATCTAGCATGTTAGAGTTAAAACGACTTTCCTAGCACCTTAAATCACATACTGTGAGTGTGTTCAGAACCTTAAGTGTCTCTACTGGAATGTAACACTTACTCTAGATTGGCAAAGATAATTGTTTTAAACCTTTTATGTGCCTTTTATTATACCAAAAAGAAAATTTCTGGCATAAGGAAAATAATAAAAAAAAGAAGCGTTGTTTTTTTTTCCCCTGCTACTAAGTGGAAAGTCATAATAAATTTGATTCCCCCCAGTGACAAACTCAGTTCCTAGGGCTATAGGAAGGTGCATTAGCTCTTTCAGGGCAGCAGGTATCGTTTGATGCATTATGGATATAATAGAGCACACTGTGTTTTTAACACACCATTCTAGTATTCAGTACGTAACTCATGACTACTTAGAAGGGTGTTTTGAACTATATTCCTACAGTATGATGGCTAAATTCACCAAATTGAAGAAAGCGAATGCAATGTATGCCTATGCTAACCTCCCCCGACCTCATATTTAAAGTCTCTGGAAAGTAATGACTCAGTTGAAATGAAAGGATCTAGCACAGGGCTTTGCTTTTTATTAAGCTGGACCCTAGAAAATCTTGCATTTTCTGTGAGAAAAAAATGTTGAAGTCTTGTACTGTACTCCAAACCAGAATCAAAAGAGAAGAATTAATCAGTATGATCCTTGGTATCTTTTTTCATTTACTCATATTTTGTACATTTTATTTCTGGAGAATTTGCATTTATCTTACTACAGTAAAATAAAAAGTCAGTTTGAGATCATTGTTAAAAATATTATTAGAAAATGTCTATCTTGATTCTTTATATTCACATTTTTTCTTCTCATTTCTTAAAACAGACTCTCTTAGTGAATTATTCCACCCTTAGTGAATCATTTCTTGTTCATCATTTATTAAAGGCAGACAAGGTGACTTGTTAATGTTTCCTCATCATCTAAAACCAGAGAGTACCCTTGGATAATTTTAGCACTTTTCCAAACTTATGAGATAAACAATATTATTCGAAAAAATAAAACACAGATTACCAAAAGGAAGAAACTATATCAGATCAAACCCCCAAACCCAGAGACAGACTCTCTTTATTCTTATGTGCACATAAAAATGTTTTAATCAAAATGATCATAATATGATTATTTTCTTTGTAGTTGCATTAGTTTGATTATGCTTAAGGCACATACATTGAAATAATCAGCAGGATAATTTTTGAATGTGTATTGAGACATTTGTTAATCTTTATTTAAGAAAAAAATCACAGTGTGCTTTTTTAACATTCTGTAATTATTCTTCCCTGAATATTTCAATGAGATCATGTAATAAATGTTCTTTATTATTGCAAAGCAGAGTTGTAGAAAACAACATGGCATATTCAAATGAGTATCTTAATAGTAGTGCCAGAAAAAATGTATAATCTTCACATACATTAACCACACTTACATTCTTTGGAAGGTGGAAGCATAATTCTCAAATTACATTTTTACAAGACAGAATTAAGGTTAATTGGTGAAAATAAATTTCTGCAATACAGCAAGCCTGAATGTGAGAAGAGGACTAGTCAAAGATATAAAATATGGTTGATATTATAATGTATTTAAATACCTTAGTAAATCATGACTATACCATTTTATTAGACATTGTTTCATAAACTGGAAGACGTGGCAATCTGATAAATCTGCCTTTTAATATTCAGTGGTTAATATTTTAAATAAATTATTTCTTTGTCTTTTACTGCAATAGTTAGCTAAATCTGTCTTGAGGAATGTGGAAATCTGAAGTCATGCCAAAGAAATAATACAAGTGAAGTAAAGAATTCTGGACTTGGACCTAAAAAGTTAAAACTATTATTTTAACTGAGTTTCTTGGTATGTTTTCAGAAGTTCGAATATAGCAATTAAGGGGATGGTGGGTAGTTATTTAAGATAAATATATTTAATTTAACTGCCTCAAAATGTTTATCTTACTCCTAATAGTTAAGAACCAGTTATTATTGAAGTAGCAAATAATGTTTTTATGATAAGTTACTAGTTACCATGTATAAAATTGGCAGGACTAGTTTTAAAAATAACAGAACATTTTGAATCTTATGAAGTAGCAAAATTTCACGATACATTGACTTTTATTTTGGTGTTCAGAGATGTGTTCCATCAATATGTGGATTTATTTTCTTCATAATTTTCAACATTTAAAAAGTGTTCTCTGAATAGCAGATAATAGTAATTTTTAAATATTCTCATTCTACTGAGAACCATTATATGTTTTTTACTTTAAAGGCAATTAAGTATTTGGTCATTATTTTTCTGTGAATTATTTTACAAAATATAACAGCTCATTAATAACCCATGGTTATTTTAGCAATAAATCTCTTTTTCCTAAGATGCTGCACCATGATTCCCTGTACAAAGCCCACCATAGTTTAAAACAGTATCCCTTTATAAACTTTGATCAAGTCCAAACTCCTGGTTGCACTGTTGCATATAAGACTATAGATGCTTGCTTCCTTTACTGCCTGTTAAATAGCATCCTGTTAGTACCTGTATTGTAGATTGTAGTGAAGATTAAATAAAATAATGCTCAATAAATACTGGTACCTTTACATAAAGCAAGCACTGGAATAACTGTTAGATGTTATTATTTTCCATTAAACTGTGGGGCCTATAAAGCCTTCTTCTCTGTGATATTTACCCCTGGCTCCTAAAATTGTGCCTTGCCCATAGTAAATATTTGTTAAAGGAATGAATATTTCATGGATGGCATGTTCATACCTTGTTCTTACTTGTTTTTGAGTTAGCCACTGAATATATAAACATCAATTAATTCTTGTATTTATTCTCAAATACTTACTCAATAATCACTCAGAACAAGAACACTATCTGAGGTTATCATCTGGCCAGTGATATATTTCATTACTTGAAAGTTTATTAATTTCCTAAATATATATTGAATGTTTACTAAGGACTAGGTGATGTAGATGATAATGCAGATTGAAAGAAGGGAAACAAGTTCAAACATATTGCTGATATCAGATAAAATAATTTGCGGTCCTGATATCCTTGATCATAAATTCATGTATGTAAGATTTTAAGTAAATATAGTACAGACATTCTTGTCCATTTTGGACTTTGAATTCTGTACAGAGGAATAATTATGAAATAGAGAGTATAACTTTTATGAAAAGATATGCCTCCCAAAAACATTCTGATGGAGTTTTTTTTTGCTTTTCTTGTCTGGGTGAAATGTAGACCTTGATAAAAACTATATTCTCAGGAGTGTGATCTTTTTTTTTTTTTTTTGAGATAGAGTTTCACTCTTGATGCCCAGGCTGGAGTGCAATGGCACAATCTTGGCTCATCACAACCTCCTCCTCCCAGATTCAAGCAATTCTCCTGCTTGAATCTCCCAAGTAGCTGAGATTACAGGAATGTGCCACCATGCCCTGCTAATTTTGTATTTCAGTAGAGACGGGTTTCTCCATGTTGATCAGGCTGGTCTCGAATTCCCTACCTCAGGTCATCTGCCCACCTTGGCCTCCCAGAGTGCTGGGATTACAGGCATGAGCCAGCATGCCCTACAAGGAGTCTTAAATGCTCTACATTTAAGAGCAGTGATACAGTGCTCTTTTTGTTATTCCCAATTAGAGACATACCTCACTTTATTGTGCATCACTTTATTGCACTTCACAGATACCAGGATTTTTACAAATTGAAGATTTGGGACAACCCTGCATTGAACAAATCTTTTTTGTGCCAAGCAAGTGTCTCGGTGCCATTTTTTCAGTGGCAGATATACACTTTATGTCCCTGTGTCACATTTTGGTAATTCCTACAATATTTCAAACTTTAAAATTATTATATCTATTAGAGTGATCTGTGATAAGTTATCTTTGATGTTACTACTGTTATTGCTTAGGGGATGATGAACTGTGCCCAGAAAACACAGTAGTGAACTTATTTGATAAATGTATGCATGTCCTGGTTGCTCCTCAAGCTGGCTGTGTTATGTCATCTGTCTTTTCTCCCACCCTATACCCTGAAACACAACAGTTTGAAATTACACTAATTAATAACCTACAATTATCTCTAAGCATTGAAGTGAAGGGAAGAGTTGTACCTCACTTGAAATCAAAAGCTAGAAATGAGTAAGCTTAGTGAGGAAGGCGTATCAAAGGTGAGATAGGCTGAAAGCTAGGCCTTTGGTCCCAGTTAGCCAACTTTTGAATGCAAAGGAAACGTTCTTGAAGGAAATTAAAAGTACTACTCTAGTGGACACATGAATGATAAGAAGGAAAACAGCCTTTTAAAATTTGAATTAAATAATAAAATTTACCATACAGTTTCCCTTCTTTCTAATGTCACAGATGGATTTAATACTTTCATTTTCACTTTTCTATGTGTACCCTATAGCTAGCAGTGCTTTGTATTTATTTCTTTCCTTTTAGGAAAACATCATCTATAAATAGTAATTCTAATACCAAACTTTTACTGATTGCCTACTATGTGCCATGTATTATCTAAGTGATCAACTTATTGTATAACCTCTTTTAACCTTCACAACACCCCTGTAAATAGGTAATAGTATAATCCTGTTTTATAGAGTAACAAACTGAGATACAGATAAATTAAATTGCTTGTCCTAGTTCTCATGACTAATAATTGTAAGATCAGGGATGGGATCCTTTGCAATCTAGTTATGCTGTTCATGTTATTAATCAATAAACTATATTGCTTCTGTAATACAGTTTATTTCAAATACATGAGAGTTATCCATATACAACAGTACATTACACAATGGACATCTACATATATAAATTGTTTAAAAAATATGTTAAGGCAATACAAATAATTACAGGGATGAAATAAAGGTTAAAAGTGAGAAGAAATGTTAATGGCTGAGGTTGTTTAGTTCAGAAATGGTGTATGACTGCAAAAGCAGCATATATTTTATATTTCATATAAAGTCCTTTATTACTCATAGATGATAAGACTTTGTGTGTGTGTGTGTGTGTGTGTGTGTGTGTGTGTGTGTGTGTGTGTGTGTGTGCTTTAGTGACCCAAGTAAAATACAGACATTGAACTCCAACTCAGTAAGCTATTGTAAGATACATGAAATTTTCAAAATTATTAATCAGGAATGTGAATAATCTGCCCATTACCTCTAGGTTCAGAGAGGCCAGGACAGTGGGTTCTGAAGAAATTAGCATGATTTATTAGTAGTTCCAAGTCGTATCCATTTCAATTTATCAGCATGACCTTGCCAAGTCTCTTTAAAAAGCTTCTAGTGTTCACCTTGGGTCTTTATTCTGCCTTGGTTTGAACAGTGGTATAGTTTTGTGGCTTGTTTTTCTTGTTTTAGTTTATACTTGCTACAGCAGGTCAGTCTCTGGTTTCAACTTTCCTTTAGTCACAGTCTGAATTGATTGGAATATTTATGGTCAATGGACTAGAATAATTTGTCCTTGGTCCTTCACTGAAGTCCTTAAAAGTAACAATACAAAGACTAGGTTTATTTGATGAAAATAGGAGCAGAGACCTCTTATTCTAGGGCCGGTTCCTTAACTATCTGGTGGGTGATGTTACACAAGACATTTAACTAGGGTTCAATGTTCTCATCCTAAATTTGGCAAAATTAGATCTACTCTGTTTGCTGTGTAGAAATGTCAGGGTCAAGTAAAACAAAATATTTTAACAGCTCTCACATCTGATCATATTATATTATTGTGACAGATTTTTGTTAATATTCTTGTGTCAATTTTACTTTAAGCCTTTTCTGAAACACCTTTCTCTGAAAGGTAATATATCTTATTCTCAGAATATATGTTATGTGCATCTGTAGTTCATCTTTTTGATAATTTATCAATACTTAATAGTAATGCATTATTCACTTCATGGAGATAGTTGACTCCTACTATCTGTAAGTACAACTTGTTCTTAGTCTGAAAGCATTTTCTAAGTTCTCAGGTGTTGGAGCATATCAAAATATGGAAACTTGCACTTTTACCTATCTTTCTAAATGTAGCCATTTGAAAATTAAATTGGGTATTTCTAATCTGTAGCAGACATGTGACAGAGCCCCTTAGATCCAAGTCTATTTAAACAACACACCTTGGCAGTTACAGCAAACATTGACCCACTCTCTCCGTAAAATATGTAGATAGTGTTTAGTTGTTAAACATTTCACTTCTTGGCACAGGTATGCAAATCTTCCTATGGGAGTTACAGATCTAGCACAGTATAAAAGAAATGGCAGTTTTCAATAAATGCTTAATAAATGGTTGAAGAATAAAGTTTCTATTTTAAGGATAGTCTTTTGGCTTCACAGATGATATTCATAGTTTTAAAGTGTAATCCTGAAGCTCTTAATGTGTTAATATGATTCCAATTATTAATTTAAATTTTAGTAATAGTTTATAAGTTATTTGATCCATATCCCATAGTAGGGATGCTGTTTCTGTGGGAAAACTGACACTTGACACTTAAACATAGAATGCAATATTTACGACTGGTGGAAATGATACAAATTTGACTACACCTTTTTTTCTTTCATTTGTGATAAATCCCTTTTTATTCACCTCTTTTCTTTTACCTAAAACTTTAAGAAGAACATAAAAGCTTTTGCCACTACTTACTCAGATTACACATCTACTAATATTCTTATTGGTGTCTAGTTAAGGTTACAGATTTTAACATAAAAATGATTTTGGAAAAAGAGTACATTTAAGCCTTAAGAAATCTGTTATGCAAGATTTGATTTACTCTTTTCTACAAAATACTTAAGGCTACGTCAAATGCACTATATAGGGGTACATCATTAGTGAAATGGAACACTGCTTTGTTAATTCAATAAAAATGATTCTACATACTAAGAAAAAATTATTTCTCCTCAAAGAGAAAAAAATTAGTTATCTAACTAATAATCATATACAACAGCTTTTTTCATTTCCGTAATACTAATTGTAGTTTTAATTTCATTTTTTTAAGCATTTTGTAATATTTGTAAGCACTCTGTAATAATGCAGTGAAGCAAACACATGCATTCTATGGAATATTTGATAAGGTCATTGCATTAAATAGCTTCTTCAGTGTTTACTTCTTAATTTTATTTGCTTGGTTTAATTTAAATTGAGAAGAAACATTAACATTTTCCATGCAGTTACTTATCATAAACAAAATGGCTTAGAAATACATTTTATCATTTATCATAGAGAGGACAAAGGTAAGTGTAAGAAACCTCACAAAAATAACCATGACTGCAAAGTCCTGCCCTTAAAAGTTCTGTTTCTTTTTGTTTGACACAACTAGTCAAAACATCAGGCACTTTTTCCTCCCTGAACACTTTCAGGCTGTTTTCTCAGTGTACTCATTGGTGTTTGCCAACTTGCCAATATAATTTACTGATAAAATACAGTACCTTATACATTTTTTTCAGTAAAATGTTGGTCAAATTGTATGTGCGAAATGACTCAACAAGTCAATTAAAGTGTCATTAGTTTTAAAATTCTGTCCCTACATATTCAGTTCATTAGCATTAAGGATTTTAAAGTTTGTTTTTTAATGTTGATCTGGGGAAAGTAATGAATTATAGCCTTACTTTTATCAAATAGTTACATTTTCTGATTTTACAGTAGAAATGTACTAAATTAATTCTTGATGATTAATATATGTTTTGATTCATATATGATGTTAATTAAAAAAGTATTTTGGAATAAGAAAACTATTTTCTGAAGGGTTGGATTCCAGTATAATTATAATTAAATAATGTAGTATAATTTTTTGAGTTATATTGTAGGATAATAGTAGAGCATGTTGATGTTTTTTATAGTAATATTAATGTATATCTATTAGGGAATAAATACAATAAAGAGGAAAATAAGAAATTTGTACTTGAAAGATCATTAAATTCTAAAATATTTAATAGTTATTAGTTTACCTGTTTTTACAGGTATTTTAAAATACGTACTTATTAATGATATTTCTACCTTGGTTTCCTGCTTTCTTCAGTTTACACTGTATTATAAGTATTTTAAAGAGTACGTTACATTTTTTATATTGACTGTGGTTTGATTTATGCATCAAGAGCCAATTTTTGTAGCAATTTCATATTAGTAACTGGTCAAATTTGGCCTTTGTGAAATATACAGATGTAAAATCTTTTTTGACACACACAAAAGTTATCTGCAACCAATAAACACTTAGATATGTTTGGGGAAAAAAAAACACTAAGTATCCAAGAAGATAACATTTACTATATTTAAAATGGAACATTTCTATGAAAAAAGTATCTAAAATAAATCACAAGCAGACACCTACTTACAATATATGAAGGAAACTTCAAGGTTTAAAGAAACAGTATAGTCGGTGGTCAAGGTACAGACCTTAGAATTAGAACGATTAATTATGAACAATTTACTTAGCTTCTGTATTCTTATAAGGAATTACAAGTAGTTAGGAGGGTGAAAGGTGCCGATCAAATATTTCTCCTTTCTTCGTCTTTTAAACACATTCCCATCAGGCTTTAGTCTTAACCATTTTACCAAAGTGGTTTTTTTTTTTAATATTCTTGTTGTAAAATCCAAAGTTTAATTCATTCCCATTTTACTTTATTTCTTAATATAAACTACTGGCCACCTATAATCTGTTCTGAACACAGAAGCCAGAATGATCATTTTTAAATATAAGTTGTATCATGTTACTTCTCTGCTCAGAATCTTATAGTGGATTTCTGCTCATGAAAGCAGACTATTGATGTCTTCTTGAAAAACTGTTTTCAACTCTCTTCTGGTCATCCCACTTTCCTCATATTTTCCTGGCATCTCCCTTAATTTTCTTCAATGATTTCTTATGATCCTTTCTAATCTACAGATTTTGGACATTCCAAAAGCTCAGTCTTGGATTATCTTCTGTTTTCTGTCTATATTTACTTCCTTGGTAGTCTCATCTACTTTAGCATTGTATGTGATTTAAATGCTCATTATTTCCAAATTTGTATCTCTAGTTCAAATGTTCCACTCTAGACTCATGTATATAGCTACTTTCTCAAACATCTTCACTAGGATTTTTGATAGGCACGTCTAACTAATATACTCTAGACTCATGTATACAGCTACTTTCTCAAACATCTTCATTAGGATTTTTGATAGGCATGTCCAACTAATATGTCCAAAGCTAAACTTCTACTCTCCACCCACACCCCTAAAATGTCTTTATTTTATTTTTGAGCTTTGACAGTCTCAAAAATGACAGCTCCTTTCTTTCATTTGCAAAAGTCAAGAACATTGACATCTCCCTCTCATATATCACATATACCATCCATAAGCAAATCCTAAACCTTCTGCCTTACAAACATTGAGAAATTTAACTGCTACTCACTGCTTATGCTGCTAATACTTTGCAACCAAATCATACTTATTACTCACCTGGATTTTTGTGAATCTTTCTAACTAGTTGGGCTGGCTGCCTATAATCTTTTCTCAGCACAGAAGCCAGATGATCACTTTAAGATGTAACTTGTATCATGTTACTCCTCTGCTCAGAATCTTATAGTGGGTTTCTGCTCATGAAATAGAAAGCTAGAGTATGAATAATAGCCTACGTCCTTCTACCAGAATTAGGATTTAACACCTTGTTAGCTGTCGGATCCCTCCTACCTTTCTTTTCCTCCCTCACTCCACAGCTGCCCATTAGCCTCCTTGCTGCTATTTAAATACCTTTCAGCTCTAGCCTGAGGGACTTTGCACTTGTTTCTTCTGCCAGAAATGCTCTGAACTGCTCCTTTTGTGAGTTTCTACATGGCTTGCCACCAGTTACATTCAGGGTTTTACTCAAATTTTACCTTCTCAATGAAAGCATCTTTAGTCATACTATGTAAAATTGTACATAGTATGACAAATGCACCTTTATCACTGTGCACTGAATTGTACCTTGTATTTTACTTTTTTGTCATGTTTTGTTATTACTCTAAACTCCACAAACTTGGGGATATTTGTTTTGTTCATTGCTTTATTCCCAGTTCCTATAAAAATGCCTAGCACATAGAAACAGCTCAATACATTTGTTGAATTAATTAAATATTCATTGAACGAATGAATTTTAAATCCTGTAGTACATATTCAGCTCATAGGGAGCAACATTATGATGATCTTATTGATTTTATTATTATATATAGTGTTATGTATAGTACTGATTAGTCTTTTTCTGTAGTATTAATTTTTCAGCTGATGTTTCATCTCAATTGCACTTCTATGGAAGAAAATGTCTTCTAAATTATTGCTACACCACTATTAGTGGAGACAGACATCAGCGTGAGAGTATTTCTTTCTCTCATTCAATAAAATGCATGAGAATTAGGACACAACAGAGATTTCTGAGGGAGATCTCAGAAGAGAATAATCTATGCTTGATGTGGACATGGGAGATAGAGAGTTTCATGCTGTGATCTTAAGGATCTTAAATATTTCTGAGATAACTTTGACTATTAAAGCCAAACTAATGTAAAAGGAGCTATTTTTTAGAGGTAGGGGTTCTAAAAGTGATCAAAATCATTAGAAAAGTTGATATATGAAAAGTGTCTAAAGATGTTGAGATTATACAGTCTTAAGAAAAGTCGAGAATTGTCAATCTTTAAGTGTATGTCAGATGGACTGATCAAATAGTTTCTATAGCTACTAAAAAGAGAATAAAGGAAATTACTCAGTGGTCTTTGGCTCAAATTTTTAAAATTTCCTGCAAATGATAGTTGTTAAACCTAAGATATGTTATTTAATAAAATCTTTTCTTTTAATCTTTCATGGTAGTTTAAAAATACAATAAAACCTCTGTCCTAGAATGAGTTAATAAACTAAGAGGGATTTGGATTTTAGGTACATAAACAGAGCTGCTGAATGCAATATTTTTCAATGAAATTTTAACAATAACAAGTAGGGCTAAAATCCATCAGACATTTATTGAGCATCTATTTGTCATGTACCACATATAACATGTTTTGTGTATGGCATACTTTCAAATAGCCTTCCTCTAAAGGATAACAATGTCGTATAAACAATAGCAATAATAATAGCAACTGAAATTTATGTTATCACATTATTTAAGTAAGCATGTGTCTGTATTGTCTCAGTCTTCAAAACAATACTGCGAGGTAGATACTATTTTTATGTGTGTATTGCCAGTGAAGAAACTGAGGCCAGGAGGTAATGCAAACCACAAAACTCTATTAATCTAATAAGTACGGAGTTGTAGTTAGGAGCCCTTATGGTTCACTCCAAACCCTGTGCTCCTAACTCCAGTGTTGTTCTTTCTGACAGGTGCTAGAATGCTGTGTGATGAGCATGCTATCAGCTGCGTGGGCTTGAATCCTTTAACAGCCCTTTGATTTCCTGTGACTTTCTAAATATCTGTAGCTCTCATTTCTTACATTTATAAAGTGGGTGTAATAATAATAATTATATCA
This sequence comes from Cheracebus regulus, assembly GCA_963574635.1. NCBI lineage: Eukaryota > Metazoa > Chordata > Mammalia > Primates > Pitheciidae > Cheracebus > Cheracebus regulus. The sequence goes on along the minus strand of CAUYQU010054006.1, from coordinate 215,586 downwards.
TCTGTGAGATGATTTCTGTGTAGAAAACAGTGTTAATATGCATTAAGTATAAGCCGTCAGAGAAGAATAACAACATCATGAGATGAGAGGGAAGCTTTGATTTGACTCAGATTGCATGATTGTAAAAAGCATCATTGAAATATCTACTTTTAAGTTGCGTGTTAAAGTATAAATAACATTATGCTAGTCAAAGAAAGTAAGGAGTAAAATGAAGTACTTTAAGGGTATGGTCTTTGGAGTTAGGTTTGATTTCTAGTTTGGGCCTTGTCAATTACAAATTAGTTCCTAGGCCTCCACAGCTACATCTTGAAATCAGGGCAGTAATAATATCCACTTTCATAATGTTGTGAAGAATAGATGAGTCACTGTATACAAAGGGCTAAAAGTAGTATGTGGCATGCAATAACAGCCATTTTTGTTGTGAATTATCTGTATTTAGGACAAATACTCCAGAAGCAATAAACATTAAGACTTGAAAGAATAGGTGATGGTGAAAACTATGACGTATTTTTGTCAATTAATATTAGCAAAAAGTATTTAAAATGTAAAGAATATCACAGTTTTGTGTTTTTTAAATAAGCATAAAGTATAAAACATGTATACTCAATAATAAAATTGAAGAAAAAGGACTAGAAACAAAGAAGATGTAGAATTATGAGCTTTAGTATAGAATTCTCTGAGGAAGTCTGTTTTCTTTATGATACAATCATTTGCATATGTATATTTAAGTTGCAACAGAGTCTCGCTCTGTCACCCAGGCTGGAGTGCAGTGGCATGATCTCTGCTCACTGCAACCTCCACCTCCTGGGTTCATGTGATTCTCCTACCTCAGCCTCTCAAGTAGCTGAGACTACAGGTCTGTGTCATCACACTCAGCTAATTTTTGTACTTTTAGTAGAGATGGGGTTTCACTATGTTGGCCAGGCTGGTCTTGAACTCCTGACCTCAACTGATCCCCCTTCCTTGGCCTCCCAAAGTGCTGGGATTACAGACATGAGTCATGGCACTCAGCCTGATATGATCATATGTTTGAAAATTATGTATATATAATATATATGTATATGCACACACACATTTGACCCTTGAATGGCTCAGACATTAGGAGAACCACCCCTCCACCCATCCCCCAACCTCACACCATGTAGTTGAAAGTCTGAGAATAACTTCCTACCCCAGATCTTAACTACTAATGGCCTATTGTTGATTGGAAGCCTTACTAATAACTTAAACAGTAATTAACACATATTTTATATGTGTTGTATATTGTATTGTGAAAGTAAGCTGGAGAAAAGAAAATGTTATTAAGAAAATAATTTGACAGAAAAAATGAATTTACTGTTCGTTAAGTGGAAGTGGATCATCATAAAAGTCTTCAGCCTTGTTGTCTTCACATTTAGTAGGCAGAGGAAGAATAGGGTTGTTCTTGCTGTTTCAGGGGTGATGGAGACAGAAGAAAATCCCAGTTATTATAAATGGACTCATGCAGTTCAAACCCATGTTATTTAAGACTCAAACTGTATAAAGTTTCGTATATACATGATCGTATATATATATATACACACACACACACAAACATATATGATTTGAAAAAAATATTACCTTTTGATCGCTTCTGCTGTAATATATCTCCATGTCTATTGCTAATGTATAGTGTTCAAAGCTTTGTGTAGCTATTTACTGATGAAAATCTCATCCTCCTGTATTCCTATTCAAAGTATAGCATATTGACACCAATGTCTCATGAATATCTTGTAACTACCTTTTTCATGGGTTTAAAATCTGTGTTATTGATTCAGCTGTCCAGCTTGAGTAATTTAAAGTGTTTCTTTAAGAATTTCACATTGAATAGACTGTGATACTAAGATGGCGGTTTCTCTGTTTAAGCAATATGTTGGTATGAGTAGCATTTGTCCTAATGTTAGTTTCATTATTGTAATATAATGAAAGCTCCTAGAGATGTCTTACCTTCCTACTGCTATGGGTAGAATTCTCTGTTTCAGTTGTAATTATTGTCTTCCTTTCTAAAGCTCCAATTAATTGAAGTAAAAGCCGGTAGTATTTGTTTTTTTTTTAGGATTTTATAATATTTGACAAAGTTTATCCTTCATTTACTCTGCTATATTTCTTATCTGGTAATGACATTCACTTGTCTCTTTTGAAATGGCTAGAGTTGTAAACGTGTAGTTTATGATGCCCAACCTAATGTGCATGGTGTTTATTTCTGTCCTTTTTGAATACTGTAGATATACGTTGTTTTGAGACCGTGCCATTTAGAAATTCTCTCATGTTGAGAAAATGTTAACTTTCCTGCATTACAGTTTCATCATATGTTAAATGGTGATAATGTTATTTACTCTATATGTTAGGATTTTAAAAAGTATATGCATATAAAACATCAAGTTAGCATTTAAGACCTGACTAACTGAACATGGTTTTTGCCAAATATGTGCTAGAGATAGTTCTGGATAGTTTACTTGGATTAATTTTTTAATCTTCTCAGTAACACTTTAAGATACCTCATAGTCCCAATTTTACAGATGAGCAAATTGAGGCAAAAAAATTTAAGTAAGTTTATACAGCTAGTGTGAGAGTTAGAATTTGTAATCAAGCAGCCTGTGTCCAGAGCATACACCTTTTGGGTTGTTTACCGTTATGCATATATATTCTGTATGTCATATATGTAATCTATGATAAATAATTGGTGGGTGTGGTCAAATAATAAATGATATATCCTGTCGTCTGGTTTTAGGATAGTGGATGATAAATAAAGCATTAAAATAGGCTGGGTGCAGTGGCTCACACCTGTAATCCTGGCACTTTGTGAGGCTGAGGCAGGTGAATCACAAGATCAGGAGATCAAGACCATCCTGACCAACATGGTGAAACCTCATCTCTACTAAAATGCAAAAAATTAGCCAGACGTGGTAATGTGCACCGGTAGTCCCAGCTACTTGGGAGGCTGAGGCAAGGGAATCACTTGAACCCAGGAGGCAGAGATTGCAATGAGCTGAGATCACGCCACTATACTCCAGCCTGGGTGACAGAGTGAAACTCTATCTCAGAGAAAAAAATATTAATTAAAAAAACCCATGAAATATTAGTATCGGTAATATATGTCATGATTTATAAAAATTAATGGTATCGCTATATTGAAGATTTGGTTTGTTTTGCTTAAAAGCCTACTGTTCTCCTTCACTGCTTTCAATTTTTTTTTTTTTAAACAAAACATTGCCCTTACATTTTAAAAATATTTATTTATACAATTTCTTCCACAGGGCATTAAGCATCATAGAAAGCAGGACTCTTGTGTTATTTATTTTTGTAGAACACAAAATAGCACATTGTCTAGCACACAGTAAGTTTAGAATAGATGTTGTAAGATGACTGAATACATGAAGTCATTAACATGGATGGAGAATTCGAGAAGGGCATTCTAAATATGAGTCACCATATGTACAAATAGGTTGGATTTAGAGATGAAGACTTCAGAGCATTTGAGAGACAATAATCATCACCAAAATTCAGTAATATTAATGGTTATCGTTATGTTGTTTGTGGTGTTCTTTACTTTTCATAGTACTTGAACATTAATGTCATTCAATGTCAACTTTTGGATGGCTGTGTTATGATAATTTAATAAGTATGATAAATAATAATTCTGTGCTCTTGTTCTTAAAAGTTGTAGCAATTATGACAAACCTTACTTAGCCTTAGGTTGAACTTCTAGAGGGATCATTGAGTAGTGGGATATTCTCTAAAAAAACAGAAAAAAAATTGGTTATCTCGTGAAGGGAGTGGAAGACAAGTATAGTAGGCTAATATCATTATACTCAAGCTGTAGGAAATGGTTATGACATTACAACTACAATGCAGATACATATTGCCTAGACATCCCTTTAGCCAAAGTTGGTTCTCTGAATAGGAAGATCTTAAAAAATGAAATTGTTATTGAGTTTATTTGACTTGAAGATCACAAAAATTTTACAAAAAAATTGAATACAAACATAATTCAGAAGTTTAACTGATTGTTCTAAAACATACAATGTTGTTTTCTTTTGTTCTACTGAGACTGTTGAGGGAACCAATATCTTGGCAAGTGCAAAAGGCATAGAACACACCCTCAGCTAACAGAGGCTCTTGATGTTTAAGAGCAGTTGTTCTAAGCTATCTAAAAAAGAATTAGTCATTCATATGTTGGAGGGAAGGGAAATGTATCTGCCTTGGCACCTCACTTACTCTGCGTTTACAGGAGGTCTAGATATAGTCTGAAGCAGTGTTGTTGGATAGTAGGAATTCTCAGCTTCAGGATCTGCTGAGGCTTTGTGGGGGATGCCCCATGGTAGCCAGAATAAAAATGCTTCAATTTCAAGAGGAAAAGCAAATTTTAGATCACCTGAATCTCTGCAGGCGAATCTCTGAATATTTTCCTGCCCAAAGCATATAGCACTGTAGAACACCAGTTAGTATCTTTAGAATTGTCAACTATTAATGGAAAAACTAAATTTTCTTATCATCTGTCTTTCTTTGAAATAACAGAAATAAATGAGAATTTCTATTTGTATAGTTAGAATTCTAATACTTGCAACATTTTCAACATGTGATGAACGAAAATTGATGAGATTAATGATGACAGGAGGAAAGATATTTATGGGGTTTAGAAAAACTATAGTCTTAATTCTCTTGTGAAGCATAATTTCTCAACAAATTATTTTTTATAACTGGTCAATACTAGGGTTTACAACTTACCTAAAATTTGGTTTGGCAAAGATAAATGTTTAGGTATTCTGTGATATGCTAGTTCCTTTCCTTTATAATAGTATATTAGTTTTAGGGAAAATTTAAGGCATTTAAATATTTTTTTAAAAGAAATAATGGTCATTACTTGCTTTATTGTAAAATAAGCATTCTCTTTCCAATATGTATACAGTCACCCAAGATGCCGAAAAGGTTCTAGATTTCTATAAAGCCATGATTTTATGGAACATTTAAGTGGCAGTAATTTGGCTGGCTTTACCATCAGCTGCATAAACATCAATGTCTATTGACACATTATAAAGGCACAAGTGGAATGTAGGCTGGTGTCCTGATGCCTGTGCTGAGGTTTAATAGTGCATCTTGTATCACTTTTCCCAGTGGGAAATAACAGGATGTCACATTGTAATTTTTTACTACAGTGTAATAAAATATAGCCATAATAAATAGCATCTAAGCAAATAAAGCAGATTTGGACCAAATCCATTTTGCCTTCATCACTTAGTATATAGCTCAGGCTTTTAAGTAGTTGTGGATCCTAAATTGGCTTAATTGGATCAACTTGCATTTGACTGTCTTTGCAGTGCAATAGAGACAGATATTTTATTTTTATTTGCTATTTAATATTTAGGTAATATTTTTTAATGAATTTGCCTTTGTATTCCATTGTTCTTGTTAACAGTTTGTCTGGATGATGATCTACACTGTGCTTCCATTAAGTTAGTTGAACTTTTAAGCTTATTATTGCTGTTGCTTTGTTATTTTTACTATTTATTATTCATATACCTAATGTTGATCATTAAGTTGCCAAACCAAGATTGTTGTGTCCTGTTATGAAAGTTTACAATTGACTGTGAATGTTCTGGTAGTAGGAACAATGTTTAACTCTGTATTGTAGCCTAGTCACGTAGCACAGCTTTAGGTTTACTGTGGCTCTTTCTTCATTAGTTTGATTATTGAATGAAAATGATTGTAAACAATGTTCTTTTGAAATATGAATATATTAAATGTTTGCCTGTAATTTAAATTGTCATCCATTTTAATAAAAACAAAAGTTAAAGTAACACGTTGAAATATTAAAATATTTAAAAGGTGCTGCCTATTAGGAATTTTGCCAAGCATTAGAAGGAAAAAGAAGATTTGGGGAGTGCAAAAATGATTTCAGACAAATTTTTCAAAATTCTTCTTTGTTGCTTTTTCAAAAATATCTAGTTTATCTTTGATCTTTAATTCTTAAAATTATAATAAGCATATAATAATTAGGTAAGAGATGATAAATGTATGACTATTTTCTATGAAGCATAGTTTTTTAATTTGAAATACCATCTTGAAGGAAAAACAGATGTAATTTTTTTTATTTATAGGTATATGTAAAATTGTGTTTGCATATTTATCTCATATGAATTTGAGAATTTAACTTTCATTGTTAAGGGAGAAAGTAGAAAAAAATGTTAAAATGTTAACATTTTCATTATTAGTATTTCCTTTGTATCTCTTGAATGCATACTTCAAAACAAATTGATAATATTTAGTAACAATGGAAATTAAATTCAGCATCAATTAAATTAAAAAATAACAGCAATACTTTAATTCAGGTAAATCATTTCCATAGTTTGCTGTTCTTTGACTTTTGTTATCCTGAAAAATATTGTTTCACTTTAATAGACTTTTTTACTTTTTAAAGAGTTGTATTGCTAGCTGTATGCAACATCCATTATCTTTAAAAAGATCTATGGATGCGTAAACTTTTTCCTACAAAAAGCCAACAGGTTAAAAAAATTTTAGTGGGCATTATTTGGAAGGGTGATATGAATTTTCCCCCAATGGGCATGCAATATCTGAAGAACTTAAAATAGAGATTTATATACTCTTCTTTTTATGTCTATGATATATAGACATAAAATATAAATACTTAAAAGTAATGTCCTCAAAAGGCAGGGGGGTTAACTTTTACTTATCTGTAATACCAGTATTGCCTAACTTTATTATGATGAGCTTGAATCATGTATGAGTAAAACGTCACTTATCTAGGATCTTGTTGGGTGGGTGTGGGGGGAATTCTTTGGGTGGAAAAATATTTCTGAAAAGTTGAGGCAAATATCCATCCTATTAAAGTGTCCAAACTGCAGATGTTTGCATTTGAATAATAAAACTATTTCCAAAGTTCTTAGGTTGTTTCTGTTTTCCTTAGAGCTTTAGGTATTTCTGCTGGATGTCAGTCTGTCAGTACTCTGCTTTTGCTTTTGATTTCTGCTTGTTAGAACTCTGTATAAGAAAGAAAGAATAAGTAGGTCTTGATTGAGGGGCCTCTGTGAAGTTGAGTTGAATTTTAGTACAGTGTATTTTTTTATTTTTATTTTTATTTTTTTTCCCAAACATGTTTCCTGATTCAGGCTTATAAGTTACATCGGTTTGATTTCCAGATGTTGGAGTCTCAGATAAGGAACTATTACTGTGGAAAATAAAGCACACCACTTTTAAGACCTCAGTACTGAAGATTTTCTGCTTGAAATCTTAGACAAAGTGAGAAATAAAGCTTCATGTGATGAACTACAGGCAATGTGGGAAGGGAGAAGAAAAAAAGGATAAAGCAGAATGGCAATGCAATGGAAATCTGATATTTGATATGTAAGTTAATCCCTTTCAGACCTCCAGCCAGATTTTTTTTCACTTGTGCAGAAGCATTTCTTTATTTCCTTCTTTCTGCTTTTTGATCCCACATTCTGCCCCCTGCACAGTTGGAATGTTCCCAAAACACTTTGGCAGAGGTCACTTCTCAGAAGCTTTTTAAACTTTAGTTAGAATACATTTATTGATTTTTTTTTTTTTAGTGACCAAAGGAATGAGGATTTTTGAAAAAAGCTCATCTGAGATTCAGTTTCTGGCTTGGCAATCTAAACTATTTTAAACCTCCAAGAACAGTTCATTAGATGCCAGGTTCTCATCTTTAGTAAAACAGTAAGGTTTCTGGCATATTGGGTTTTCCTTGGGATTTGTATCACCTGACAATTGAGCCTTATAGGTATGTGAGATAAAAATCATTTTTTTTTTTTGGAACTGACATTCAGAAACTGTATAAGTTTACAAAAATGCAATAACTCTTTTAAAAAATTCTATCATGAGTCTGTAGAAGGTATTTGGTAGCATGTGTTGGCACAATAACTTGTTCTTAGGCTATTTTTCCCTGTATTTAATAGTTCAAGATTAAATTCTGCATTTATTTATCTAAATTTATCATGAGGGGAAAGGACATTTTTGTGAACTAAAAACTAGATAAAGACAGGATAAATAAATATGTAAAGAAAAAGATCTTTTCTTAGAAGACGATTTCTGCTTGAATGAATTTTTAAAATTTCTTACTCAAATTTAGGACATAAACCAGGACAAGATTTCTTACATCCATAACCCTGAGATAATTATCATATGAATCATCAAGTGTACTCCCTAAGTTATTCTGACTTACACTTCCCAGAATGCATGTTTCAGGTTAGGTTTTGGTATGTTTGTTTGGCCACTTTGAAAGAAAAAGAGATGGAGCAATTGTAGAATGCTTAAATAATATATATGTTGAAAGCTGCTTATTTTGCGATGCATTTCAAAATGTTTTAGTATAAAGCTTGTGTAAACAGTGAATGTCTCCAATACATTCAAAGTGAATTAATATGCAATCTTTCAAAAATACAGCTACTGTAAAAACCAAGGTGACTATATTTGTATATTCATCTTAGAAAAAAATATGAGTTTTAAAGTTTATATTTGAAGAAGTGGTAGCAATCAGTGTCATTTAGTTGCAGGTGTATGTTGAAAATTATCTGTTTACTTTATGAGGGTAGTTTCTCATTCTAACAGGAATTCTGAGAACAAATGTTTTCATTCCTGACTTGACTCCTCTGTATTTTGAACAATATTTATTATTAAAAATTTACTACATCCCTACTGAAATTGAACAAATGAACATTGATCTTTATAATCCCCTTTTTATTAAAACTTCTTAAATACTTAAATATAAATTATTGTTATATTTTCATTACTTACAAAGCAAACTTTCAATTGTTTTGAACTGTTTTGTCACAGAATATGTATGTACTGTTTAATAATTATTATTTCATGATATAAACTGCAGGGTAGATTTCAGCATGTTCTACTAGAAAATTACCATTTAAAAGTATAGAGGGTAGGCACATTTTATTATAAATGAGAGAAGCTTGATAATTCCCATTATTATAGAAGTTGGAAACCATGATTAGTATGCAAATACCATATGTCATGTGTACTTATAGTCATAGCCATTTTTGAGGGATAAAAACACAGGGTAAAAAAATTTTTTTTTAATATTGATAATTTGAAAGCCATTTCTCAAGCAGAAAAAGAAAAGAGCAGGCGTTGCTGAGGAAATGTCTTCCTGGAAGCCCACCAAGTCTTCCTAGGGTTACAGACATGGCCTTTTGACTACTTGTAATGCAGAAGTGCTTAAAGGAGAGCAGGAAACCCACTGGGCCCAGCCATTAGTCTATCTTACCCATATGGAATTTCCATTTCGTACCGAATCCTTTTCTAGATGTCTGTTCAAGCCTCCATCAGTCACATCTGCTGTATATTTTACCAACTTTTCTCTCTTCATAAGAAGGTTCTTATTTTCCTACATGCAACAGAATGCTAGAACTCTTCCTGAGGGTAGGTTTTTCACAACAGGTCTTATTTTCTCCTTTATTAATGTCATAGAACAATGGCTGCATAGTACCTTAGATACCAGCAGTAAGTTAAAGCATCTGTGAGTCAGTCCTCGGCTAAATGTGAAGAAGGAGTTGATTGTGACTATGAAAGCTCTCAGAGCTTTGGGTAGCTTTTGATAATTGAGAAAGAATATTTCCCTGCACTGAAGGAAATAAAGAAAAGATCTAATCCTTGATTTTAATGTTAATAAACAAAATCTCTTCTATGAGGGCAAGAACTGCATCTGTTTACACTGCCCTATTCCTAGCTATTACCACAATGGCTGCGTACATAGAAGACTCCTCAGCGAGGGTTCTTCCCTTCCCTTCTTTTGCCTTTGCTTTCCCTATTATATCCCATGGTATGTTATGGTAGGGAATGGTAGGGAATGGAATGGAATAGTATTCTGTCCTGTCCTGTCCTGTCCTGTCCTGTCCTGTCCTGTCCTGTCCAGTCCTGTCCTGTCCTATCTTATATATGCAGACAGGCAAACTGACAGTCACCACCATATGTTTCTTCTCTTCCTTGCTTTAATTATAATGTATTTTAGTATTTATTTAAACAAAATGTAAGAAGCTCAGCCTTCTATAAGCAGAATTGTTGGGTAATATATTGATTATGGTTTGAGGATAATTTTCTGCATTTTTCCCCTAATAATAATAATCTGTGAGTTTCCTGTATGTTGTATATTTTTTATACCCTTTATAGATCTGTTGATGATTACCAAAAAATCAGTTATATGTTTTTCAATGAGAAGGAAGCTTAAGAGTAATTTCATCTTTTTGTCAAGTTAAAAATGAAAATACTACCAGATAGGGAAGGTAAGGGATTTTTTTCATAGCATAAAATAAATAATTAGTGGGATTTTAATATTAATTAGTAGAATTTTAAATAATTAGTGATCATTTTAACATTGGTCTTCTGGTAAAGTTTATACCTTATTTCTTTTATTCCTCTATTCTTTCCTTTATTCCCTCCTTTTTTGCTTACTTTGCATTTAGCCTGCTCTTTTCTCTTTGCTTAAAGTAGAAACTTTGATTATTGATTTGGTATCTGCCTACTTTTCTAATGTGAGCATTTAAAGCTATAAATTTGACTTTGAGCACTGCTTTTACTGCATCCCATAAATTTTGTTGTCATGTGCCTTTGCTTCCATTTAGTTAAAATATTTTCTAATTTCTTTTGTGATTTCTTCTTTGACTCTTGGGATATATGGAAATGCTAAAACTTCCAAATATTTAGGGGTTTCCAAAATTTATTTTTGTTTTTATCTCTAATTTAATTCTGTTTTGGTTAGGAAACACAATTTATATGAATTTCATCCTTTTATATTTAGCAAGATTTGTTTTATGATCTGACATTAAGTTTATTTGGAGATGGGAGAGAGAGAGGAAAATTCCCAAACAAAATGACATAGGTCCCCCCACCATTGTTCTTACCAAAAGCTCAGTAGTTTTTCTTGATGAATATTTCCTAATTTGTTCTATGACTGGTTAATTTCTATAGTACTGAAGCAGTTGTTTTTGACAATTTTGTCCAGTTTTATCATTGATTTTTGTGGAGACTATTTGCCAGCCTCCTCACTTAGCCATTCTCAAAGTTCCACCCCCAGATACTTTCCTTTATGAAATCGAGTACTCTTTCTTGGGGCCATAGACCAACATGTAGAAAATATGAGTGCATTTAAGACTAAATTTTGTACTACCGATTTAAAGTGTGTCAAACATTTAGAGGTGAGTTTGTGCAAAAACAGTTAGTTGAGCCTAATTTTTTGGGAAGATGAGACTTCAGCACAGTCTTTAAAACTTTGAACAAGTGTACAGGGCATCGCCTTAACTGACAAGCCACTCTGTCTAGAATAATCTTGTCTGAGGTGCCAGTCAGAAACCCAAGTTGGCTGTTGTGAAAATTCTATTTGGAGTAGAGTGGTGTCAAAAAGTGATGTTTGTAATACAAAAATTGTATTCATCCTTTAGAAATTCTTAAAAACCACACTCTTTGAAAAACAAAACGTGCTTTTGTGGATTATTGAGCAGAAAATCCACATGAGAAAAATGAAGTCTCAAGTTATTCTGGGAACCATTTGCAAGGTAGATTTGAGAGAGGATTGAATGGTGCTCTAAGAGGTACTGTTGAGATGCACAGACCAGAGGAACATGGGTAGCAGCAGGCGGCTGAACTAAGTACAAATTGTCTTGAACTTTTGCCTTTAAAATATTATATAATAACCGTGGTAATATTTGTGAATTACAGCTTTCTAATCTGTAAAATAGGGTGAACATTTTTTTTCTATTTCACATAGAGATGAGGATGATGATATTGGAAATAGAGATGAGAAAACAATCTGAGCACTATCTAGAGGTGCCACAACATGATGGTTATCAATAAGAAATGAAAGTAGAAGATATTTGAAAACCATCCATAGACTGGTTGGGTGAGACCTGAAGGGGTCGTTGAAAAAGGATTTGAGCATCATATGTAAAAAAATAATATTCGAAGGCCTAATTGAAGGTATAGAGGTGGACTGTCCTAAATGTGGTAATTATGTCTATTTTCAGATCATTGACTCACATTTCATATTTACCTTCCAAACAATTTGAAATGATGGATATGAATGCTATATACTACTTTTTACGGTTAATAAAATTATAGTACTAATACCTAATATTTAACTATTTGTCTAGTTGCAAAAATGATTTAAGGATTACTTTTCATACACAAAAACATATTACCTCATAAAAATTTCTCTAACTTGTATTGTTTTTTAAATCTTAATTGTCACCGACCATTTTAAAAAATGTCAGTGTCATCTTAGGCTGAAAGCCATCTATTAACTCACAATGGAATCATTTTTTAAAAACATGTTTGTTCATGTCACTTCTTCATTGACTCATGAACTTTGACTGGATAGTTCAGTAGGTGATGCCACATAATATTGGAATTAATTTCACTTAGACTGAAAAAATAACATATTGTTATCTTAATTCCACATTAATCTTAACTGGGATTCCCGGAATCTTATTTTAAGACCTAAAATGTGAAAAGTCTCTTCTAACAGTAATCAATGTCATGAAATTCTGAGATGATTATTTTCTAAAATATTGATTTTAGGAAGTTTACCTTTTGTCTTTCATTATAGACAACCCTGTAAGAAACATTGACAGTAATAATCAGTATGTTATTTGAGAAGCTTGAGGATGTAGACTCTGAATTTGGCCTTTTTCCATTCAAATTCTGGCCTTGCCACTCAGTGTGATAATATCCATTCCAACCTCAGGGAATTGTTTTAAAGGTTAAATGTGAATTTAACCTGCCAAAAAGTAAGAATTTTACATACTAAGTAGAAAAATACGAAAATTACCTATACATATATCTATTACACATAATGATATAGTGATATATTTTATAAATATGTAAAATGTGTACATGTATATGTATAGACACAGACTCACACTTTTTCTGTCTGTGTGTGTGTTGTGTGTATCTATCTCTGTCTCTCACTTACTGCTCCACAACTGGAATGCAGAAGTAAACTCTGTGAGTGCTATTTTCATCTGTTAAGTTCACTCCTGAATTCATACCACCTAGAGCAGTGCTTGGCATTAAGTAAATATTTGATGAATCAGTGAAGTTTCTCTACTTTTTAAACTTGCTATTTTAGGATTAGAAAATTTACCATGAACTTTCATATTTATCATGTATTCCAGTTTTATTTTTTATAATTGATGAATGGAATCTTATTTTTATTTTATTTTCCATTTTGGAGATCATATATATATATATATATATATATATATGTATATATATGACTGATTTACAAGATTTGATTTAAAGCAAAGATTAATTTAACTTTTAACTTTCAATTAAAGCAATCTAGTATTCGAACACAAAGTATTTCTATCTAATTCTCAAGACCTAGAGTGAATTGCAGTGATTTCTGATGCATTGCTTTTTAGGTTGCTTTTGAACCATATGGAACTATAAAGTAATGAAACTATGAACATATATTTGCATGCATTCCTTTTTATCCAAAATAAACCACAGTTTTTCATCTTCCCTGACTGCTTTGCTCCTAATCACATTTCTGAAAAAAAATATTTCTAGTAGCTCCTTTTAAAAGGTCCCTTTTAGGTCAAATTTATTAGTTATAAAACAAATTCAGTCTTACTACTTTTTACTGATAGAACAGTATCATTTGATATAACACCTTTCCTCCCCTTCTTGCAGTTTTCTTTTCTATTTTCTTCACCCTCCTGCTCCCCTTTTGTTTCTGGTGTTTTCCCTCACACTTGGCTGCCTTCACATTAGCAGGCTAAGTGGCTCTATGTAAGCTTGTCCTTGGTCGGAGCTGTCTGCTGACTCTCAAGTGCCATAAGTGGCTGTAATTGAGAGCGGCAATGAGATGTTGAATAGCCAAACTGTAAATGGAAGATTCTCTGTCCTTACCTTTAAAAAGAAAAGGAACATATAAAGGTAGCTATACAAACAAATTCAAAGACATATATAATAGTGTACTTTTGTTTTTGGTCTCAATTTATCTGCAGCCTATACAGAGAGTTTCCGATAAACAAGTTTCTTCTTCTTTTTTTTTTTTTCTTTAAGAAATGGAAATGTTTTGTTTACCCAGTTAGCATTTGGTGGTACTGTTAGTTGTTTGGTTCCTTACGGAGGGGTGATACAGATTGAAGAAGCCATAGTCTCTGTTCTCAAGCATATTATGGTGTAGCTTTCAGCAAAACTGAGAAATGTACAAAGAGGTAGAAGAGTGTCAGGGAAGACTGGTTTCGTCTGTGGCAGAGTGGGTTTGGTAGTATTCATAATAACTTTGTGGACGTAGTCATGCTTGGATGTCAGAATATATTTCCCAGATGGGAGGGAAAAATGAAAAGATCTAAAAGATAATAGTATTGTAGGCAAACCTGTAGAGAACAACCCAGGATTGTTTAGATATGTAGCATATTTGAAGATGAGATATGCAGCATATTTGAAGATGAGATATGCCAGTTCTTCAAAAACCAGGGAAAAAATAACAGCTAATAATTGTTGAGAGAGCATGCTAGAATAATCATCCAGTGAAATTTAGGCAGTTGATTTAAAAATTGTTTTTCCTGTCCAAGCAGTCAAATGTGGCATTCAAGTATGAACTTAAATTGTTCTTGTGGTATAAAAACCTCACTAATTGGGCAAATACAAGTGGACACTCACTCCAAAAAATACAATGAGTTTCATTGCTTTAATATTTTTAAGTCTCAGAACAAAATATAATGCTTCCATTAGCTTCCACTAATTTTTTTCATTCTATATCATAGTATATCTTATTTTAATCAATAGTTATTTGGTAAAGTAGAGCTCAATTTTAATTTTATGCTATTGACTTTCTGCCCAGTATCTCATTCTTTATCCATTTGGGAGCAAAATTCTAGAATAGATAATGAATTTTGTCACTGTTTAGCATATATATATTTACTTAACCTCCTGACTGTATACTTCCACTAATAGCATAAATAAATACTAAATATAATAACAACTAACATAGCTGATTCTCGTGTAAAGCTCTTTAAATAGACTTACTAGAACATTCAAAAATTGATATGGCCAGTTGCAAAACCAGTGGAAAACCTTAAATGTCCAAAGAGAAACTATTCTGAAGGACAGTACTATTTTCTGGGTGTAAAACGTCCGTCTTATTATTTGTTTAATAAAATAAATAAAAAATGTCACAGTAATTTAAAGAAAGTATGACTCAAATACCTCTATAAATCTTCAATTCAAATAAACTCCTATTTGGTTTATGTTTTTTAAAATTTAAATTTATTTAGATTATTGTAAATAAATAAGTAACAGTATTTGTGTCTGTATACATAAATAAGGGTGTGCATATGTATATGTGTATAATTAGCTGTGCCAAGGTGTTTCTCAATTTGTTTTCTATGGCTGTTATCTAATGGTAAAAGTGATTAAGATACATCCCAGTATCTTAGCTAGAAGAGCCTCTGGCAAGAAATAAGGACATTTCTTGGAAATAACAAAACTTATAGTAAAAACTGTTATATTCTTTTAATTAGCAAAAGTATAAAATCTGTAGATACCAAATCCATCAAATTTCCCAGTAAACATTATAATAAATTATGTAGTACAGGAAGATGTGTCATCCATATCCTAAATTCCCTTTACATGCTATAGTTCTACTGTGATAGTTCAGACATTGTGGAAATCATAGACTTGGCAAGCAACAAGAAATATTCAAATAGTCTACAACTGTAACCATGAAAAAAAATATTTTATTGTCTCATCATCAAATTAAATATTTTTTACTTTTCTTTCAGACATGTTTAATTTGATAAATCGGAGGAAAAAAACATGGATTTTTAGCAGTTGAAGAGTAAATTAAGGTAATTAGATTATTATTGACATCCATATAATTTCAAAATTTATTTAAATATATTTGTCTTCAAGTTAATATATCATTTTAAGTATCATATTGAAACGTCAACATATTTGTAGTGCGTTACTAAAATGGAATTTTACATATTTTGGAAAATAATTTACCATTTCTTGTTATACATTTTACAAAAATTATATTTCTTGTGAACAAATTATAAGTGATCTAATTCACAATATTGCTTTTGTGAGGAAATATACTCCAGCTATATGAAAAATAAATGAGCTAAAACTAACAGTTTTAGTAAGTCTCCATCTATTTGGAAAGGCACATATGTTTTATTACTTTCTTATCTTATACAGAATAGTCATATTGAGTTTTTTTTCCCAGTTGAACTGCATGTACACTAACACAATGTGTTAAAGTCATTTTTGTTTAATTCATTCAGTTTT
This sequence comes from Cheracebus regulus, assembly GCA_963574635.1. Taxonomy (NCBI): domain Eukaryota; kingdom Metazoa; phylum Chordata; class Mammalia; order Primates; family Pitheciidae; genus Cheracebus; species Cheracebus regulus. The sequence goes on along the minus strand of CAUYQU010054006.1, from coordinate 199,287 downwards.
CAATATTCATAATGTTGAATATAAATATTAGGTAACAAAATATATTCATTTGGTAGCAACAAGATGTTTGATATTAAGCAAATTACTTTCAAAATTATGTTGTTATTTATCAGAAATATGTTTATGAAGTCCAGTATAAAACATTTCAAGGGGTGTAACTTAAGGTCAATGTACATATTTATATCTTCCCCAGAAAATCATAGAAGGCAAAACAGCCCTGCATATTTATTAACCAACCAACAGTAAAATTAGAATTTCCTCTTTTCTTGAAGTTATTATAAGTAATTCCTATAAGGTTGCTTTGTAAAGTTTAGCATGTACATTGTTATAAATATACAGCCTAAAATTGGAAATATCAACATTCTTATTGTTGTTAGTGTTAAAATGATTTAAGTTCATTTCATTTTGAATTATTGACACAATTGATATGTGCTTTAATTGCTATCATCTATTTTCAAATAATCGGTGCTTTCTTGTGAGCTTTAAGGTTAATGAAATGAGTGACCTAAAACAGTAGAAATATTGTACGTGTCTTTGTATGCACTACATTTTCCAGGTGATGTTTTGTCTTTTAAATATTTTTGCCTTTATCTCTTTGTCATTGTTTTCTTCCCCATATTTATTTCTATATGCAAGCAATGTTATTCCTGTTTTACAGAAGAGATATGATTGAATCTCTTTCATTTGTAATTTCCTTGTCAGTGTTTTCTTCTTCACATTCATTCACATATGCAAACAATTAATATTATTTCCTTCTTTCAGAATAGATATGATTGACTGTCTTTCATTTGTATCATTAGCTTATTTATACATTAGCAACTAAATTTGGCAGATATCCTTTTGTTAAGTTCAATATGTAATGGTTTATTTGGTACTTCATGTTGATGAAATAAATAAATAGAACATGCTTATGCAATTATCCTTTTTTAAAAAAATTAATCCAAACAAACTTAGATATGTTTGCAGAGGACATATTAAAAACTGATGTGAAAGTTGAAGCACTATAGATACTATTGTGCTCATTTTGAAAGAGTTTCTGACAGATTGCTAAAGAAAGAAAGGTTGGAGCAATTCACTTCTGCTGAAGGCTCCGAAACCTTCAGAGAAGCTTCGAAATTCACGGAGGAGTTGTTGTGACAGGGAAGGTGACGTTATACATTCCAGGCCCACACACTAGTTTGTGAAAGAGTCCATAAGAGAGCAAGGATGGCCATTGAAAAACTGCTGTTTCCTTTGAATAATCAGAAAGCGTTAAGCCTTAATAATATTTAATTTAATGATTGCCACAGGTCCCAAATACTAAGTTTCTGGAGAAAACATAGGGATTGTTATCATGTTGAATATTTGACAGATTTGTTTTCTAATGTTTTAATTCAGATATAATTCATATGCCATAAATTCATCATTTTAAAGTATACAATTTTTTTTTTTACTATATTCACAAAGTTGTGCAGCTATCACTGCTCTCTAATTTCAGAATATTTTTATTTTCCAAAAAGGAAACTCTGTATCTTTAGCATTTACTTTCTGTTCCCCTTTTCCCCTACCCTCTGGCAACCACTAACGTACTATCACTGAGGGTCTTCTGTATAAATAGAGTCATATGTTTGGCCTTTTGTGTCTGTCTTTTTCAGTTAGTACAATGTTTGCAAGTTTCACCCTTGTAGCATGAATCGTTACTTCAGTTCGTTTATGGCTGAATAATATTCTGTTATATGGATATATACCACATTTTGTTTATCCATTTTTCAGTTGTTGGACTTTTTTACATGTTTAAGCTCTTATGAATAATGTTGCTTTTGAGATTTCTGTACAAGTTTTTGTGTAGGTGTATGTACTTATCCTCTTGGATATATACCTAAGGTTGAATTTCCTGGGTCATATATTAACTGTGTGTTTAGCTTTTTAGGAACTTACAAATTGTTTTCCAAAGTGGCTGCACCATTTTGCATTTCCACTAGAACCATGCGAGTGTTACAATGTTTCTGTATCCTTGCTAAAAGTTGTCTGTCATTTTGATTACAGCCCATCCTATTGGATGCCAAATGGCTACTCGTTGGGATTTTGATGGTGGTGGTTGTTTGAAAGGGTATTTTAGTGTACTCATGTTGCATGTATTTGGTTAAGTGCATTGCTATCATTTTTATTAGTAATGGAATAAAATAATGGAATTACTATCATTTTTAACTAAACTAATCCTCACATTTAGAAAACTGCTTTTATGTAGTCCTAACGTCAACATTGGAAAATGAAGATTATTTTATTAATACATGCTCAAGACAACAATAAGAAAATGGCAGCTAATATTTCCCCTACTTCTATTACAGGTTATTTTTCAGTTTCATAACATAAACACTACTCAGACTTATTAAGGAGCTAACCAGAAACTTAAAATAATCAAGAAGACTGACATACGGATTTGACGCTTAAATCCCAAGTGATTAAACTTGTCTTAAGAATATATTTTGTTTTGAGGTATAAGTAAATGACAGTACACAGAAACATAAATAGTAAGAACTGTAATAACCTAACATCTAGAACATAAATGTGAAACCTCTGGTTTTGTTCACCAGGGTTTATACTCATGGTCAATCTAGCAATTTACAAGTTTTTACTAAACTTTATGATAAATCTTTAGAAGCTTCATTTGAGATTTACTGCAGGGAAGGAATAAAGTCACTGGAAAAAGCATAGCTCTTTCTGCTGTGGTAAAAATGCCTGTTGTCACATACAGCAGTTGGAGACCTGTTCCATCGTCAACCTTCTCTGCTCTCCAGCTGCGCTGGATTCATTGCTGTTTGTGGAAAACACTAGGCCACTCTACCTAAGAGCCTGGGTCTTTCTGCCAATCAGTCTCCCCAGTTATTCACATAGCTTGATTCCTGGACTTCAGGCATTCTCTTCTCATGGCGGCCTTCCCTGCACATTCCTATTTAAAATGAAAACTGCTCGGGAGTACCCTCTGCGGCATCTCCTGCCTTATTTTCTTCCAGAACATATATTACCACATTACACAAAATTTGTTTAATGCCTCCTTCCATTAGTTTATATATTCTAAATATTTCCTCTTTATAGCATCTTTTTAATTTCTGTTTTTAATGTGTCTTTATACTGTGCCATTGGCTTTGCTCATGGATTTGTGTATGAGAAAGATAACTCTGGAAGGAGCATGCGTGAGTATGTGACTAAAGGCAGGTAGATTATTTAGGAAATATTTGCAATTACTCAGGTGAGGTATGAGAAAGATCCAGTTTAACACAACAATGGAGATTGAATGATAGTAACACATTTAAGAATATTTAGGGCTGGGCGCAGTGGCTCATGCCTGTAATCCCGGCACTTTGGGAAGTCAAGATGAGTGGATCATGAGGTCAGGAGTTGGAGACTAGCTTTGCCAAGGTGGTGAAACTCCGTCTTTATTAAAAATACAAAAAAAAAAAAAAAAATTAGCTGGGCATGTTGGTGGGTGCCTGTAATCCCAACTACTCAGGAGGCTGAGGTAGGAGAATTGCTTGAACCCAGAAGGCAGAGGTTACAGTGAGCTGAGATCATGCCATTGCACTCTAACCTGGGCAACAGAGCGAGACTCCATCTCAAAAAATATATATATTTAGAAGGAAAATTCATAGGTCTTAGTGACTGATTGCATTTGAATAGTGAGAGAAAAGTTGAAGTCAGAAATGAGTCTCAGGTATGAAAGCGGCAACCCTGTTTGTGATGATGGTGCCATATACTGAGCTGTGTAGGGAGCAGAATTCTTTGCTTATTTGCTTTTATACGGGTTTTATATAGTAACTATGTAATGTCTTCACAGAAATAGTAACATCTGTTTTGTTTTTTTTTTTACAGAAATAATACCCACAGCTAGACGTTAATTTTAATCTCTAGGTAGGAGTGATTTCTACAAATATAACACTTTAAACTGGGGGTCATTAATTATCTCTCTTTTTTTTTCCTCCTTTTAAAATAGAAATTAAAAAAATTTTTTGGTTTGCTATGAGATTATGTTTTCTAATTAACTTTAAAATCACAGTCAGAATGTGCAGGATGTAAAAACCGGCCATGAGCAGAGTAAAAGCACATTAATTATTCAGACAGTCATTCCTGCTTATTCCACTCTTGGAGATATCGTGGCTGTCAGACTCTGTCAACTGTATGTAGTTAGTGCCCTTCAGAATTTACATACATAAATGGTGACCTTTGGAAATCTGCATAAAGATAAGTCTGGCATTTGAATGATACCTGCCAGTCAGTTGAGCAAAAAGTTGTCAGTTACTGCTTAATCCACAAAGAGAGCGGGCTGTGAAGCCGTGAACAGCAAATGGAGTGTATACAAAACAACAAGAATACTTTTTTTCCCAACAAAAAAAAAAATAAAATTCATTTTTAACAGAATTTTACGAAGGTTATAACTAATTAGTTGGATCAGTATTTTTGGTGTGTATAGCTTTTCTCATTAAATCTGTTAAAACGAATGTTAAATTTAAAAATAATAACTACTTTTAAAATTTAGTTATTTTAAAATAAATGTTTATTACTAGGTTTGTATGTTATAAAATGAGTTCATACACATTGTGATGTTAACTTTCTATTTTATCTTATTTTTATAGCTAAACCCTGAACTAGCAGTGGCTCAGTCAAAATCTTGTGTTCTGATCCTCGTCTTGACCAGATCTTATTTTTCTTAAAGTATCCACTGCTGTGTCTAATCCACAGCACTGAAAAAATATTATGATGGTCCAAAAAAGGCCGCTTGCTTCTGCCTGAATCAGGGATCCTATATTAAATAGCGTGAGGTCTGTTCTGCTCTGTAAATATTTGTAGATTGGTGTTTTGTGTCATAGCTAAACAATGCATTATTAGCTATAGACATTTTTCTTGCAAGAGGGGGATTTGTTCATTGTTCTCTTTCAGTTGACAATGTACATTTAATTTTTTTTTGAGAACATACATTTAAAATTACTTCTTGTAAATATTTGATGAATTTAAACAAACATAGATATCCATGCAACCACAGCTGTTGTCTTTCCCTCTGTATGTATGCTTATGGTTTTTTTTTGTTGTTGTTGTTTATATGCTTTGTTTTCTGTATAACATTCTGTGAAATGGAAAACCTGTATAGAATTGTGTAATTTTTACCACAATTAGGATACAAAACAGTTTATCACCTAAAAATTCCTTAGTGCCGCTTCTATGTAGTCAAACTCTGCCTCTCCTCCTAACTCCCAGCAGCCGCTGGTCTGTTCTCCATTCCTATGCGTCATACAATGTGTAGCCTTTTGTGATTGACTTCTTTCTCTCAGCATAATGCCTTTGAGGTTCATCCTTGTTGTTGAGTGTCTCAATAATTCATGCCTGTTTTTATTGCTGAGTAGTATTTTATTGAATGGATGTGTCACAGTTCATTTATCTATGTACCTATTGACAAATTGAGTTATTTTTAATTTTTTAGTGATAATAAAGATTGTGTTAATCCATTGGTACTACTATAAAATAACACCAGAGACAAGGCAATTTATAAGGAGAAAAAGGTTTATTGTGCCTATAGTTCTCCAGGCTGTACAGGAAGCATGGCACCAGCATCTGTTCCTGGTGGGGGCCTCAGGGAGCTTACAATCATGGCAGAAGGCAAAGGGGGGCCAGTGTATCTCATGGCCAGAGAGAAAGCAAGAGACAGAGAGTGGGTATTGCCACACTCTTAAAAAAAAAAAAAGATCTCACATGAATTCAGAGTGAGAATTCACTCATTACCTCAAGAAGGGCACCAAGCCATTCATGAGGGATTCACCTCCATGACCCCATCACCTCATACCAGGCTACGCCTCTAACATTAGGGATTACATTTCGACATGATGTTTGGAGGGGATAAAACTCCAAACCATATCAAGTTGTTATGAACATTCATTTGCAATATGTGTGTGTGTGTGTGTACATGTATGTGCATAAGTTTTAATCACTCTAGGTTAAATACCCAAGTGTGGGATTACTGGGTCACATAGTAAGTCTATATATTGATTTTTTAAAAACATATTTCTAAGTTTCATTTCTATTACCTGTTTTGTCCCAGTTTCTTTCTTTCTTTTTCTTTTCTTTTCTTTTTTTTTTTTGAGATGGAGTTTTGCTCTAGTTACCCAGGCTGGAGTGCAATGTTGCAAACTCGGCTCACGGCAACCTCCACCTCCTGGGTTCAGGCAATTCTCCTGCCTCAGTCTCCTGAGTAGTTGGGACTACAGACGTGCGCCAACATGCCCAGCTAATTTTTGTATTTTTGGTAGAGACGGGGTTTCACCATGTTGACCAGGATGGTCTCGATCTCTCGACCTCGTGATCCACCCGCCTCGGCCTACCAAAGTGCTGGGATTATAGGCGTGAGCCACTGCGCCCGGCCAAATTTCTATTCATTTTTATTTAAGGTGCCATTTTATTATATAAATTGTTGGTATGCAGAAACTTTTATCTTCTTCAAACACTGGATTTTGTTAATATTTTTAATGCTAGGATTACTGTGGCAAGAACTGCTTTTATTGCTCTTTGGATTTAGGTAGGAAAATTATCCAAGTGAAAAATGCTACTTTTATGATATTTTCATTCTGTGATATTTTTCATTTTTCTTTATGAGTTTGTCCTGTTTCTCTAGTAAATGATGCCAAAATGATTGAACATAGAAATACAGCTTAACTGTTTTCAGTACTGGATGTGATATTCAGCTGTTTTATTCTAATTAAAGCTCGTGTCAAGTGCCATTCAAAATTTACATGCATAAATGGTTTTCTTATTACATAGAAAAGAGTCTCATGAGAAAATATTTACAAATATACTCTAACAAATTTGGTCATGTAGTCAAAACTTCTTTGATTAAATACACCAAATGATGAAACGATGGAGATACTAAAAATGAAACCTGAGTCTGACATTGGCTATTAGAAATAAGAACCAAATAAACACTAAAACTCATCATAAAAATTATGAAATATGTTGACTATATCCTTTATATGTCATGGCAAAGTTTCTCTGTGCATCTATGAACCGCTGAGTTATACACAATTTTCAAAGGTGGTTCTGATTAGGAAGAACCCTGGGTAAGGTTCGCTTCTCTCTAAGCCTGATTTTGCCGTTAACTTGCTCTGAGACCCAGGACACATCATGTAATCTCCCTGGATTGTAGTATTCTCATTTGTCCAATTAGCAAGAACAGCACTAGGTTATCCATAAATGACCTCCCTGATCTAAAACAATATGATGCTGCAATTCTGTGATGACCTTGGGTCATTGAGAAGAAAAAGTTCTTGGCCTCTGTGTTTAGCATACTCTGTCGGAAGTCAAAGATATGCGCATTTTAGAGACTTTGAGAACGACTTAGAATTAAAAAAAAAAGTTTTGATGCTTGACAGAAATCCACTAAGTAATCCAGAAACTTAAATATTATAAAATCGTTAATTTTGATAATGTTTTTCAAAAGCTTAATATTAAAAAAAACTTTTAGGTGTAAATTGGATTAAGCAAATACATGAGCAAATGTAAATTCATATCCTCATTTTTTAATATAATGAGATTTTATTGAGAATTTCATTTTTAAATTTTTTTCAGAATTTAAAATGTCAACAATAATTTAGAGCCTTTACCTAATTATGAATCATAGGCTCTGTTATATATTTTTCATGTTTTTAGGGGTGAATATGCATTTTTAAAAATTTATATACTTATAAAAAAGTTTATAAACTTATTTTAAAAGCTTATATACTAATAAGAAAAGGAGACATTAAATATATCACTTATATTAGTGTAATGCAGAACATTAAGTATCGTCTTTCAAATGCTAATGAATGTCATCATAACTCTTGAAGAGAAGTATAAAATATGTTAATTTTAATTTACTTGAAAATAAATCACTTATTTACTACATATTGTATTAGTGTCTGGTGCGCATAAGACCTCGGCTGTGTTCTGGAGTAATAATACTATACCATCTGGAGAAAATTGGAAGTCTAGCTGGGGATACAGAAACATGTACTGCTAGCTGTGGAATAATATGACAAGTACTCTAATAGGAACGTGAGGAATAGAGAGTAATTAATTCTTAATAAAATTATTTGCAAAAACTTTGCAGAAGTCATAGCATATGAAAAGGATTTTATTACTGCAGAACAGAGAATGGATAGTCTAAGAGTATGGTCATGGTAAGACCATATTCATTATAGAATAATAAATAATCTGTTATGGAGAGAATATAATTTTCCTGAGTGATAGAGTATTTGATAAAGAAGCAAACAAGAGGAAATTTAAAGACATATTGAGAGAACTCTTTTTATATTATTATGTATTTCGTAGGGACCTAAGTATACAGGTATTATTGTGATATTGTTTTATTAAAGAATAAGATCTCTAGAGTGTAAGAGATATATTAAAGATGGGATAAAATGATCAGACAAAAATCCAAAATGGATGGCTGGATCTCATGGTTACAATATTCTTTGAACTGTTCCCAAAAAGCAATTCCTGAGCACTGATGAAAAGTTCAGCTGACAAACTCCCCTCACTGAACTTTTACACAAACCATTGAAATATATACATTTAGAATTTTGTTTGGCCCAGGAGTACCAAACTTTTTTTTCTATAAAACATTATAAAGTTCATACTTAAATATAAAACTTACATATCCTTCCTATCCATCCAATATACAATACATGAAGTTTTTTCTTGATTCCTATAATGTGTTTGTGGAAGAGAATTTAATTGGTTTAAAGAAAGAAAGAAAGAAAGAAATTGAATTGCTTGGTTTGGCTTACTGCTACCTTCAATGTTCTGAGAACAATAATGCAATTAGCTAAAATGTTTATTCACAAAGTTTAATTCCTGGGGAGAATATTCTTGTAAGTGTAATGGAAGCAAGCAGTTGTTTGTTGGCTTTGCTGCCAAAATTGTGAGTGGCTAGATTTTTATAAAACTTGGTGATAATATATGTATAATCTTGTAGACTTCCATTTTAAAATTTAATGAAGAAACTAAATTTTATAGATACTTTTGTTAATTATATTTCAGTGTTTCAGCCACAGCTGAAGAAATCTTCAGTGTTATTAATTATTCCACAAATAAAAATTTTATTTAGATTACACTGAATTAATAGTATTTTTGGATTGTCAGTTCCTGGACAATCTAGTGATAAGGAGGTTGAAAATGTAAGTGTGGTGTTTATTCTGGGCATAGTATAAATACACAAGAAAAATGAATGCTTATTCTCATTTCACCAGTATCAGTCAATATTGCAGCTTTAATTTCCTATGATATCACCTTTGAAAAGCATTGATAATAGGATAAGGACAGAGGAAATGTATTATAAAAAACTTTACTGTATATATAGCTTATATGGCTTCTGAAAAGTTATCCCTGGACAAAGCTTATACAGATAATTTCTATTAACTTTGCTTTATTGTGTTATATTATTTCAGGTGCTTTCTCTCTCAGCTGGCCTATTTTCTAGCTGCAGTTAAAACATACTATTATATGTTAATTTTACACAACAAATATAATAAAAATATGAAGGTTTTAATAGGTAATGACATATTCTGAATTTGTTCAGTAAAATATTATAAAAAATTAAAGCTTTCATTTAAAAAAGAGCTAATTGTAACGCACTTGAAAGAGACCAGAAAATGATGTCTTACAATGTTTTAACTGGCAGGGTCTTCAATAAAATACCAGGGAACACATTTAGTATTAAACTATTTGGAAAACTTTGATATGGAGAGGTATAGCTGAACTGTTAATGTAGAAAGAGTAACACATAGAGTTATTATCCCACCTGTTGAGAGCAAATTGTGCTACGGCTAATTTACAAACAAGAAATGAACGAATGGAGTCTCCTCCAAACTAACCAGGGTGTTTTGTTGTAATGAGACCATAAGTTGGGAAAAACACATCTGAATTGAGATTGTTTACAGGTTATATCTACTACAGCCTGTTTTAGCTAAGGAGGGAAAGGATTTATTTGTAAAGTGCTACCTACAGCGTGCTTTTCACCCAAATGCTTGACAGATTTCTTGTATGTACATGTCATCTAGCAACTACATCCTTTTAGCTTTAGCTGTAGCAGAAAGTGAACTTTTAAAACAAAGTTTAAAAGTAATGAAAAACCATTAGATATTTCTCATTCTGCATATTTATGTTCAGTGTATTTAGAATGCAAACTAAGTTATAATGGCCCATTTCTGTCATTCATGATGATAATGTTTTTCATTTAAAACAATTATTTACTTTTTTTGATAATGCCATAGATCAGCCCAAATCAAGTATTAAAAAAAAAACTTTTGTAAGAGTATACATATCAAATTACATAATCATGTTTGTGATGTTAATTTCTAAGGAGAGATTCTTACTTGGTTTACATTGGCTGAATGATTGTCAACTTGATTCAGTTGAACTGAGGTCTTGGGCATCATTTCAATTTAAGGGCTTTGATCTCTAACAACATATTGTACAGTGTAGGTAAAAATAATGAGTAACCAACACAATTTTGGCTTTCTCATTCACTACCTTTTCTGTTGCATCTAAGTTTAGATCATCTAGGAGGGAAATCTTAATTTGTCATTATTATTATTAATGTATAAAGTAGTAACTATAAATGTAATGTAAATTTACCTATTTTCCAGCAAATGTATTTATTTATAATTCAACACTAAGAACATGTAATTGTATAGTGCGTTGACTGGCCTTTTTGATACTTCTAATATGTAAATGCATATTCAAGTTAAATTCACTGAGTGTCCATTATGTTCCAGGCACTATGAAATGTACTTTCATGTAATTTACTAAATAATCTATTAACCTAGTAAGGAATATATTATTATTGTTATTCCCACTGAATAAGACTTTGATTCAGGAAAATAAAATTTTAGATTTTATTAGTTTTCTAATATGATAAGTATATATTTATACTATAAAATTATACAAAATAACAATAACAATAATGCAGTTTCTAGGACTTCAGTTTTTTTTAACAAATATCATCAAATGTTATGACATTATTTACAATTGTTACCAAATTATATAAAGTTATACCTTTTCAACCACAAAGTTTTTTTCTTGCACATTGACGTTATCACTGTCTTTTTCCTGTTAATACCTTTTCACTTGTTCTCCTCACAAAATTTTAAAATTTCAAATGAATTGCACAATCATCTTAGGAAGTAATCCGTTTACAGAAAAAAAAAGGAACAGGACAGATGTGACTGAAGCTGAGTCATGGTCCATTTGTGTTCTATCCAGCCTTAAACACAGATAGTCAAAAAGAAATGAGGCAAATGTGGGGATGTGGTTGGGGAGGGGTGCTATGAAAGCATATGACCTTCTGCTGTCCTGTTTTTTCAAACTCCTTCAGAGCTCACCTTATTTCCTAGAGAGTTGTGAGTTGAAAGCATCTTTCTAGCTCTCAATTTTCCACTCTTTCGCAACACATAGCTAGTACACCAGTATTCCTAAGATTCTGGGTGAGAACAGTTCTGTGCTTCAATTTTCTAATTGCTTCATATGAATAGCTGAACCAGGAAGATTTGTTACTAACCTGTAGTATTAGCTAATTTCCTATAGAAAACAATTGTCAGTATTGATTGGTCTTTTCAGGCTCCAAGGGGTATGTTGAATCTCTTATCACTAAGAATCATTTCTCCAAAGACAGATTTTAAACTTTAAATGAAAGACTCTATTTCTGTCTTTTACTACCAAGATCAGTGGAATGTATAGCTGTTGAAAATATAAAGGGCAAATAATAAAGTGGTCATTGGAGAGTGATCCATGTTGTAATTTGAACAGGCAAGTAAATCTGGACTTTGTAAACAGATGCTCTGTTGAAATTTCTGGAGGGAGCCATTCTTCATATTATTGTAGAAGTCTTTATCACACTCACTAGGCTAGACTCTGAATGATGGAATAATAAAGTGATATTGGTTTTGATGTGTTTTACTTTACCCTGTGAACAAAATAATTGAACAATATCTCACTGAAACTGCAATCCTGAAAGTGTTAATGTCCTTTGTGATATGTTCAAGAATTAAGAATAAGAAATAGTTGAAAGGAATATGATTAAAGAGTAATTTACTAGAAAGCAGCCTTTGGAACTTTAAAAAGAAAAAAATGATGATTTTTACTTTGGATTTTGATGGATTGAAAAAAAATCAATTTTGGCAGACCCTTCATTAAATATCATGAAGTGAGAATGATGAGCCTTTGTAAATGTATTGGCAATCAATGGCACTACATTCCAACCTGAAGATTTATTATTATTTTTTCACTGAGATCAGTTATCTTTTTTCTCTTATGTCTATCAATATTTAAAACCTGGCAATAATTTTGAATGTAAAATATTCAGCCAGACTTGGTTAGCAAGTGTAATTCATGTTGGTCCTATTTAGCAAACTTAATGTTGCATTACTTGGTAAAATAACTATTTCCTTTTTGCTTCTCCTGGCTTCCCTAGGTTTTGCTGACCATTCCATCCTTTAGGCTTCTTCTTTTCTTTTATCTTCCCACTTCACTTCTGGAATTTCATCTAATCTCTCTCTCTTTTTCCTTTTCTCTCTCTCTCTCTTAATGTATTTGACTTCCTTGCCATACTCTTGAAATAAGAACTGATATATTCAAAGGGTCTTTCAAAATCTAACATCCAATCTGATGTAAAGAACATGTAAATAAAGGAATCTTAACTTTTATCCTTCTCTTTTCTCTCTTCTTGTCTTTTACGTGTACTTTTTCTCCTTCCAAAACTGTGTCTCCTTAACTTCTCAACCCCCACCAAAACACATATATGTGCTTTTTCTTCCATCATTCTTTCTAACTGCAAATAAAAGAGTAACTTACTCTTGGGTTACTTAAATTTATTCACATATTCTAATTAGAAATAAAAGTCCTGAATGGACCATTTATATGACAGGACAATCCTTTACTTGTAAGTAGAAAGTATACGGAAATGGAAATTGTTCATGGAGTCAGACACTACTAAAATTATTTATTCAATGTCAAAATGATATTTGAGGTAAAAATTTCTTACATCAGTTAACACTCATATCTTTAGTTTAGGATGTATAATTTTAAAATGAAATATGTAAAATGCTCAAGAATAGAGACTTTAAAAATATTTTTCACAGTAGGAATTAATACTAATTAGTAAAGTACACTGCTTACTAATTTAGCCATAACTTTGAAAGTTTGCATTAATATATAATCTTAAAAAGAGAGTATTTTCAGCGTGAAATAAAATTTGAAATGACAAAATTTATATCGGACAATAATATATAACAAAATTATTAAAACAATCCCATTTTCATTGTTTTAGGTTAATTTCATTAATTTTCAAGATCTGTTTTACAAATGCCATGTGTGCATATTCAAGGTAATTAGGTTTGTAAATAAAAGTAGAAGATAGCAGCAAACAGTAAAAAAATGCCACTCGTCTGTGGTGAATAATTTAAAAATGCTAAATGAACATCTAGAACTACTAGGACTGGTTCTACTACAAAGATATCCCTTAAGTTTTATGAGCCTCAATTTCTGCACTAAAAATTCCAAGTGTTGGATTTCATGACTAAGATGTATAGCCACTGATCTCTAAATGTTTAATATTTAAAATCTTCCCTCTTACTCTATGAACGTAAGATTTTAGGTATGAGAAGGAATGTGTTTGCGCTTTGTGTTTGCGCTTACAGATGTTAAGGTAGACAAGAAGCTCAAGTTGAAATGACAGAGTATAATTTCAAAATTTAAAATGTTGTGTTGACTAGTGCAATAAATCTGTACTCAGTTATAAGTAGAGGCGATGAGTACCAAGGCATACGATCAGTACAAGTATACCCCTGAGACAATGTAAATTTCAGCGAATTAAAATAATCAGCAAGAGAGCGTATATTTCCTTAATGGACTACTGAGAATTTATTAGCTTCTACTGGAGTGCTCATAAAAAAAGGGGAAAAGGGAAAGATTCAGTTGAGTTTTTAAACTTCAGTTAAATAAAAAGATTTTGCCTATGTTATTTGCATGGTTAATATATCTCGAAGGGTTAATTTTATATTGAAGAAACCAGTGTAGTAATTATAGAAATAAATATAAATATTACAAGTGGATTTGAGGAATTAAAATGTCACATAGTTTCATTTTTTACTTTACTATATCAGACCCATGTTAAAAAGCTTTTGCTCCAGTAGACCAGGCAAGTGAAATAAATAAAGGAAAAAAAAAAAAAAAAGAAACCCTCTCTTACAGTATATAAAAAGACGAGAAATGATATACTTTTTATTTTCTAGAGGTGATGAGAAAGTGAACTAGAAATAATTCCTCTGTTAAACCAGGCATTTTGTAAAAGAGAACCATCACTATATATTGTTCCTGGGATTCCCTGTGAATAACTGGCAATGTGAGGCTATAGTAGTCACAGCTCTTTATTCCTTCCAAACCAGTTATTGTGCTGCTAATTAGAATTGGATATTGGTGGTAGTGGAAATGGGGAAAACTATCAATGTTACTTTGTGTTAAATTTTAATCACACAAGTTAGGACATTCAGAATTATGGTTTCCATGGTAACCACAACACTGAGTCTTGTGTGAAGGCATTACAGTGGGGGTCTTTGATTAAAAGAAAGTAAACCAGAAGTGAAACAAAAATGCTCCATATGTGCAGCTAAAGTTACAAAAAAAAAAAAAAAAACTCCTGCTCCCTTGTCCTTAATTATATTTGCTTAATGGTATGTCACGTGCTTATGCAGTACACTGAAAGGTCTGTTAGAATTCTCATGAGGATGCTCTGTTTGCATTAGACTTTAAATGATTATTTTTATAGCACCTTTTGCAGTTTTGAATTTATCTTTTCTCATTTTAAAAATTATTATAGAATCTGACTTTAGAGACCCTAGGACAATTCATGTGGAAGGAAGATTTTTTTTTTTGAAAAGATTTTTTGAAAATGCATTGGATAGAATTATAGTCCTGGAATTTTTGCTGATAATATTTCATTTTGAACAATGAGGTTAAGAAAGTTATTTAAAGTTGCACTTTTATTAATTTTTATCACATAAAACAATGTAAGCAACAAATGAGATGAATTCAGGGTATGTAGAATACTCAATCTATTCAAAAGACTGTAACAGTCTTGTTACAGTTGGAGTTGGAGTCACTGTTCACTACAGACAAAATATATTTGGAGAACATTTATTTTTGAAGAGCACATTTAGCCCAGAGGTGATCATCATTAAACTATTATATTATGTTCTTATGTCATTTTCAATAAAAATGAAATATTTAGTGTATAATGGAAAACAATTATGTTTCACACAATTAAGTACATGTACAAGTATGACCAGAAATGCTGCTGCTGTAAGAACAGAAAAGCCTGCTCAAATACAGAGTTTTCCGTGTATTGTAAGAGTGATTTATTGAAAAACTATTATGTTTTAAATTTTGCTAAGTTTATTATCATCTAAATTGAAATGTTTTAGGAAACATATGGTCTAGTGGTATTTTTGTTGAAAGTAAGTAAACATAAGGACATGGATTTTTCTACATTTTTTATCTCTAAATATGGAAAATGCCAATGAGACAAATATTTCTCACAATGTGATTCAAAAACCTGTAACATATATTCAAACCAGGTATGTAGATTCAGTATTTCTCTAGTAATCCTTAGGCACAGGTGAATGCCAGTGTTTCAGCCTTGAAAATCAAACATCATTTTACAGACCATTAATCTGTTGAAGAGTTCAGCAAGCATTTTGGGTAAGGGGTCAGAGAGTAAACAAATTAGGCATTGTGGGACATGTGGTCTTACCTAACTGTTCAGCTGCCCTGTTGTAGTGCAAAAGCAGCTTTAGTTAATAAGTAAACAAATAAACATAACTGTATTCCAATAAAATTGTACTGGTTGCTGAAATTTGAGATTCCTGTAATTTTCACATGTCATGAAATATTTCTTCCTCTTTGACTTTCTTCAACACTTACAAAATGTAAAAAAAAAAAAAAACTTAGCTTGAAAGATTTACAAAAACAAGCAATGTGGAAAATTAATCTTGTGGGCTATAGTTTGCCAAAGCCTGGTCTATTGGATGTCCTGTGTTTTGCGGAGTAAGGGGTTGTTTGTTTTGATATTATTTACCTGCATGAGAAAAGTTAGTAGTTAAATACTATGTATTCAAAGATATTTTTTAAAAATTAATCTTTGTTTCTACCAATGATTTAATCATTTGATGATCCGTTCCCCATTTTGAAATTATAATACTGTCATCTACATGGATTTGGTAGGGTCAATAAGCAGCACTCTTTTAACAGATGTGAATTTTAATCAAGTTGAGAGCTAGACAGAGATTTGGACAGATCAACTTAAAAAATGGTAATAAAGTGGTTGGAGCATGTAGCTGCAATGGGCTTCCCAATGTCACACCTCAGAATTAAGCAGTTTCAAGCACAGCTGGATACATACACATCTCCCTAGGTAGGGTGACGCTGCTACAAAACTTATGGTGTGGAATAACACAGCAGAATCTCTTTCTCTCTGCATGCTTGGCTGCCCAGAGATGGGAGAGGGAAAAGAAATGAACTGGGTATGTCAGGTTCTTTTCCTAAACTTATCAGTTAGAGAAGTCACCCTTGGCTGGCAAATGCCAGAAAGTGACATTAAATGTTATGTTTCTTATTAAAATAGGAATTTATGGTGGGGGGTGAGGGGCAACTTTTCCATCATATTTCTTTTATTCATTCATTCATTCACTCATTTAGCAAATCTTTTTAGTTACCCATTGTATTTGTCTGCTTGGGCTGCCATAACAAAATACCATTGTCTAGGTGGCTTAAAAACAGTCGTTTATTTTCCCACATATCTGGAGGCTAGAAGTCTCCCATTTCAAGGTGCCAGTTCCCAGGGTAGGCCCTCCTCCTGGCTTGTATATGGATGCCTTCTCACTATGTCCTTACCTGGCCTTTCCTAGTGTGTGCACACAGGGTGCGAGAACTCTCTGGTGTCTCTTCGTATAAGAGCAGTACTCCTATTGGGAAAAGGCTTCACCCTTGTAACACAATAAGATATACATATTTGGTGTGTATTCCAGTTTTCTGACACACAGCTCCTAAAA
Source organism: Cheracebus regulus (assembly GCA_963574635.1). NCBI lineage: Eukaryota > Metazoa > Chordata > Mammalia > Primates > Pitheciidae > Cheracebus > Cheracebus regulus. The sequence continues at coordinate 182,185 of CAUYQU010054006.1, read as the reverse complement.
CCCTTAGAATCACTAAAGTGACAAGTGTCTTTTATAGGCTAATAAGATTAATAGTGGCTGAAAGCTCCAAAATACCTTCAGAATCTGGTCTAGTTTCCAAGGAAACCAACCATGTAATTAGAAGGTGGGAACTGAATGTCCTACCTTCTAACCTCCAGAAATGGGAAAGGGCCTGGAAATAGACTCAGTCACCAGTTGCTAATGATTTAATCAATCATGCCTACTTAGTGAAGTCTCATAAGCCCCCCACCAAAACAGGGCCCAGAGAGCTTCTGGTTGGTGTGCAGAGGAGGTACTGGGAGGCTGTTGCACCTGGAGAGGACCTTGAAGCCCCGTGCTCCTTCTCCCATACCCTGCCTTGTGCATCTCTTCCATCTGGTTGGTTGTGAGTTGTAGGCCTTTATAATGAAACAGTAATTCAGTAATCAACAAATCTGCTACTCATAGCTAGGGAGTCAGAGGTGCAGGTGATAGTCTGGATTTGCAAGCGTATCTGAAGTTGGAAGACAGTCTTGTGTGTGACTGACCCTTTATCCTGTGGGGTCTGTGCTAACCCTAGGTAGATGGTGTCAGTATTAACCTAAATTACAGGACACCCAGCTGGTACCTGAAGAATTGGAGAATTGGTTGGTGTGAGCAAAATCCCCACACATTTGGTGACCAGAAATATTGAGACTAATAGTAGTATAGTGTGAAAACAGGCATTTTCCTTACAACCCTTATGATCTTATTTAATATTGCTTCCTTAGAGGCTTCATCTTTAAATACAGTTACATTGGCGTTTAGGGCTTCAACATAAGAATTTTTAGGGGACGCCATTCAATCTGTAATATCTGTACTGTGCCAAGCTCTACGCTAGTTGGTAGATATGTAACAGTTAGCAAGTTTCTGGCACCATGGTGTTTACAGTCCATTGGCAGAAACAGGCATAACTAAAATAATTGCACTAACTAATGTGTAATTGTAACTGAAATAACTTCTCTGAATGTATGGAACAGTATCATTTGAGTATATCATAATTATAAAGAATATATATATCATATTCAATAAACCAATCTAACCTACCCCTGTTTAGAGCAGACCTCCCTAAGGACTAGAAAGTTGTGTTCTAAAGAAAGGAATCATCTTGTGAAAAACCCTTCTCACTGTAGGGCACATTTTTTCCTGTTTAGTTATTCTGAGGAATTGTACCTTGCTGTTTTCCAATTGCAACTGACTTTTGGGTATACAAAAATACAGGAATAAATCCATGGGCTGTAAAAAGTTATTTGATTCATTTCAAATGGTTTACCTGAAAAGGCATAGAATCATGTCATTGGGCACTTCTTTATCCTGGCTTTAATATTTATTATTGTGGAGGATGCCTCAGGTGGGTGTTACTGCTGAGAAATGAGAACACTCTTTGAATATGTCAATTTTTAAAAACCACCCTGAATAAAAAAAAATTATAAAAATCTTTATGCTGTATATAAGTTGTTTGGTCTAAATCAATACTATGTTCACTTTTGTCCTTTGCAAAAAGTTTCTGGTTAAAATTTTCAAGAAGGGAAATCCATTCATGTTTTCAATAATCAAGCCAAAAAGTGTCAGGGTCATGATTAAATAATGGCTTAGATATAAAGCTTTTTGGTTTTTAGAATATTGATGTATTACTAGTATCCTCATATTGTAAAGGAATATCTAACAACGTTTAAAATGCACATAAGAATATCATTTAAAATGATGAGATACATATACCAGGTGAGATTTTTTTTTTTTAATGTGGTAAGTGTGCTTGCATGAGACTCCATGTGGTCAGAAGTTCTTTGTTAACTCTTTTCCCAGACGTGATCTTGGAAAGTCTTCATAGTAGCTACTTACTTCTTTGGAATGCAATGAATTTAATTGAGGGAAGAATCTTACATGAGTTTTAGACTTCAAGAGTCTTTGGAACCAAAGCTACCTGCCCATTATGAAGAATTCAAACATAATGGCAGATTAAAAACTAATTGATTTTACAGTGAATAAGTGATTCCAGTAGGAAAGGAAACATGAAATTTCATAAGCTTTAATATACTTTCAGATGTGTATAATTAGTATTAAAGTAACTATATACATTTCTTGTTACTGTTTGTAAAGGACACAGTTCTATAACAGGTATTATTTGTAAATGTTTAGCACTGCACATGAGCTGTTTGTTATGAGCTACTTAGTTTAGATGCATATCTATAGTAATTCTGTAATTTGAGATTATGATGAAAGAAATTTTGTAATTTGAGATTTATGACAATAAAAATTTTGTTAAGAGTTACTGAAGCATTCCTATGGCATGAGAACCATCCGTTAAACCAAGCAGAATAGCAAACTGTCTTCTGGAACACATCACTTTTTCAGTTTATTCAAACCCCTGTAGTCCTGTGATAAAAATAAAAAAATGTAAAATTATAGGCTAAATATTAGCACAGACTATGAGATACAGTATTAAAAAAAAGAGATAAAGTGGAATTTGGAATCACACTTTGAGACCCTAACTTTGGCAAATTCCTATGTTGAGGAGCTTTTTTGTATTAAATGCAAAACATGTTTTCCACATTGCCTAATGGTAAGCTTTCTAAATAATTAACATTACTCAGTATAGTGATCAGCCACAATCAGAAAAAGAATGCATTTTCTTCTGTATGATTCAACATCTGGTTGTGACTATAATGCTAAACCTACCAGAAATGCTCTTTGCCAGATGTGACTTAGTTACATTATACTTCATTCAGTTCAGCCACATGTATTTGAAAAGAAGTCAAAGATATCACCAGGAATAAACAAACTTAAAATATTGTATAATTCATTCATTGAAGTGGTAAAAACTTTCATAATGAAAATAGTTAACACTTACTGAGAAGTCCCTATATATCTACTGTCTGCATACATATTATCTTGTTTAATTTTTATTCTGTGAGAACAGATTCTATGTGCTCTTCAAAGATAGATGAGAAAACTGAGAATAAAAAAAATTTGTGGAATGTCACACAGCTAACAAGTGGGAAAGCCAAGCTTTGAATTGAGGCTGAGACCAAAGTGCTATACAATATAGTTTCCATCTATTTGGTTGTAGTATAGTGTAACTTTTGACCCTACCTATAAAAATAAGTTGGGTGGTTAAATTTCATAGGTTAAATGACTTAATTCTCATAATAATTAATGAAGGACTATACATTTCTTATATAAATTACTAATACATTTTAAAGATGATATATATTATTAAAATATATAAGATACTATTTTATCACTGTCTTTCTTCACTGAACATGCAGATTTTTTTTTCTGTGTTTAATGTTGCTTTTACTATCTCTGTATTGATAGATAATGCATTTTAATAAAAAAATCAAGTCAGGTGTTATGTCATTTCCAGATTTACATTATTTTAAATTAAACTTTTTTCTTTTTATTTATTAAAAAATAATAGGATAGATATGTGATTAATAAATCATTGGAGTTATTAATCATTGGAAGTATTACACATTGATGTTTGGAGAGACAAGGGTAGTTCAGATATTTTAACTGTAGTGTGCTTTTACAAGAAAAATATTCTGCACAACTTATTTGGCATGCCAGGTTGGTAAAAATATAAAACACTGTTAGTATTGTTGTTTAATAGGTGAGCTTATCTCCTATAATGGGTAAATGATGTCATTGGAATTTCCTTCAGCTAATAACAGTATGCTACATACCACAAATCATTCCATGGAACCAACTGTCATAAATGAGAGCATAAGGTTTTATATTTCAACTAAGGTTAAAAATAACAAAATAAAATATTATGGATATGATTACCTTAGTCTTATTTGTATAGGTCTTATTGCATTCCTAAGGTATTCCATGTTAGGCAAATAATTATACAAGTAATTCACCAGAATGTCTGTAATTGATTTCAGTGATAAAATTTATATACAGTGCCTAAACTGAAACAATAAACCCTTTCAATAATTTATTATAATTTTTAAGATTTCATAATAGAGATAATTTGAGGGTTTTTTATAACTGGAAGTCAAGATTGTAGCTGCATGAAAAAATTACATTAAGGTAATATGTTTAAAAAGTAACTTGCTTTGATATTGCAGGAGATGTGTCATCAGTCTTCACATGTTGATTTTCTTTTTTCTCAAAATATATAATGAAAAAATAATCTCTGCCCTTTAAAACTCAAAGTCTGGAAGTATAATACAATACATACTTAATCCCTTAATTTCATTTCTTTATATCTTATGAAGCCTTCGAACTTCAAAGTCGGAGGTTCTTACAGATTTTCTGTATTCACAACATGCTGATGGTGTCACAGAGGTGTCCTCAAGAAACTGAAGAAAACAACCAGCTGTGTAAACCAGTTTTTAGTTTAACTTGCATCTTGTTTTCCCTGCCAAACAAAGCTCTGCAGTAACAGTTTCTCTGTCATCGAGGAACAACTTGAAGGATTAGAAAAAGGCAATAGAGATTCAAATACCAAGAGATGAGGGAGGTTGCATTAGCTCATATGTAATGTACATACTTTACCATTAATTTTACAAATGCATGCATTTAAGGCGTCAAAACACTTTTGGCTTCCATTCTCAAGTATGTATGTTCTCTCTAAATGAATGAGTGAATTCACTAGATAATGGATGAATACATGACTGAATGGAGGAGAGTAAATGAAGGGATCCTTTATAAATCCTGAGCACAAAATTATAAATTGTTTTTCCATAACAAACATTTTGTAGATTATCGTTATGAGGAATGCATCTGGAAAAATAGCTATCTAAATACATATGTTAGTAACTCTATATTACATCATTTCTGAACTGAGAAATTGGGGCTTCTGGCAGGGCCTGGGGTTGTGGAGCCAGGCGAGGGAGGAGGAAAGGAAAATAAGAGAAAAACATATTAAAATGAAATAATCCAGTACTATTTATAAGATGGATCTAAGGATCTCAGAGAAATCTCATGAGAATTTAAACTCCTGCAAGGGCTTTTTTAAAGATTACATAAAGTTGACTATTTAAACTCTTCTGTATGTTTTCTTTTTGTTAAAGTTTTTCCTTCCCTTGCTCTTCAATGAATTCCACATGCATTGAGCTTATTAGCTTGGTTCTTACCTCTCTTGCTGAGCCCCAGTTGGCCAATGAGAAGGCTATTTTAAACTACTGACCTTGCACCTGGGTATTTGCAGCCCATGGGGGTATTAGCTGCTGTCCATTTTTTTTTCCTGCTCTGCTGCTTGTAAAGACTTGCCCTATTGCTGACTATACAGAGATTAATTTGATCATTCCCTGCTTATGAGAATAGGTTTCCATAAGCCCTACATGTATTTTCCAGTTCTTACTGGTATGTAGAATTGGCCGGACTGTAACCTGGTTTTCTGTCTTAGGTCTTGTGAACATGTCCCCTACTTCCCAATATTTAGGTTGGAAATAAAACTTTTAACCTAGATTATTTAATTTATATAGAGTACAAAAAATTCAGTAATTATGCATTTTAAAGTTCTTTTTTTTAACCATAATAAAATAAAAATGTTTTTATTAGTGCATTTTTTGGAAAAAAAAGTAGTAATATTTTAATATGGCTGACTGTTCTTGATTTCATTCACTTCTGTCTCTTCAGAGACTTTTAGTAGATACATTATAAGCACAGATTTATGAATAAAATTATCTGAAATGCTGAAGAAAAATATAGAAGATTATTTTAAACAAATATACCACTGGATGTGATTTTCTTTTCTTTTTCTTTTTATTGTACTTTAGGTTCTGGGGTACATGTGCAGACCATGCAGGACTGTTGCATAGGTACATACATGGCAATGTGGTTTGCTGCCTCCATCCCCTGTCACCTATATTTTCCCTCTCTTTAAATACTTTAGTGTATAGTGTATATTTTCTTTGAAAAAAAAAATAAGTATATTCTCTTATATAACTACACAACAATGATAAAAATTTAGAGATCAACAATACTATAATACTATTGTGTAATCTTAGGGCTAGGTGTATAATTTCTCCCCATGTTATCCCTCCCCAACCTCCCCACCCACTGCTGTCCCTCCCTTAGCCCCCGACAACAGACCTCAGTGTTTGATGCTCCCCTCCCTGTGTCCATGTGTTCTCATTGTTCAACACCTGCCTATGAGTGAGAATGTTTGGTGTTTGATTTTCTGTTCTTGTGTCAGTTTGCTGAGAATGTTGGTTTCTAGATTCATCCATGTCTCTACAAAGGACATTAACTCATTGTTTTTTTATGGCCGTACAGTATTCCATGGTGTATATGTGCCACATTTTCCTTATCCAGTCTATCAGCGATGGGCATTTGGGTTGGTTCTGGGTCTTTGCTATGGTAAACAGTGCTGCAGTGAACATACATGTGCCTGTGTCTTCATAATAGAATGATTTATATTAATATGTCTGGTTTTAGACTAAGATTCAAATCTAAATTGTTTTTTCCTTGGAAGTGAGAGAACACTGAGGTTGGATGATACTAAAGTATTTGTGTTGCCTTTTGCTAACAGGCTTTTAAGCTTATTTCTAAGAGTGTTTAAATTATTTTTGTGGATTAATTTCAAATAAACATCAGAAATAAAGAAAGCTGTTGATTCTTAAGATTAAATATATTGGGTTTAAATTCTACCTTATGCAGTTTCTGTATTAATTTTGTATTCCTGACCCTTAATGTATCATCAAAAACAATCATTTTAGCTATGGATTTCAATACTTGCATATTCAGCCCCAGGACTATCTCTGCCTGGTTCATTAACTTGCTTTTAAAGTTACATTTTAAATAAAAGCAAAGATATGCTTTGAAAAAAAGTCACTAAAAAATCCCAGTTAGTTCAAAATATTTATTTTATATATATACATAAACATTTTATATATAAAACAAACATATATATATAATATTTTATATATAAAATAAACATATGTAAACAATTATATATATAAAATAAACATTTATATATATATATATACATATAAACATATTCCAAACTTTTCCTTTTCATATTTATCAAGCAGGATATATTTCATTTTTTTCCTGATGTTTAAAAATAAGGCATTATGAGAATCTTAATTAATTAATTAATTCATAGTTCCAAAATGCTAGTTCACATGAATCATACAAAAGAAAGGCATCCAGAAAGCCTAATTGTGTAGAGGTCTAAATGTCTTCATTATAGACAAAGTTACCTCATGTATTTTTGACTCTGTTTTAGCAATATTTAAAAAAATAATATTATCATAAGCCCTTTTTAACCAAAATTTGAGCCAGAAAATAAAATTTCATGATTTTTAGTACAATAAAATTGACAATGATTTGATCTGTAAGGTTAATCCCAAAGAAGAGTGTGTTTTGTGATGCCTTTCTTACCTTCAAATAAGTGTTATCTTTATATTTTTAAATACATTTTTAATTCAAATGTTTATAGTATTAAAACAGTTCATAGCTTAATTTTATAATTTTAATTAATAATCAATCTTAATTCCTGTTCAGATCACAGAATGGGAAATTTAGAGAGAACATAATATGGCACATTTTTGTATATGTGGATGTGTATACTAGATTTTTACAATAATGTGATTTTATTTTGCATATGTGTTTTTTAATCTCCTCTAAAGAAACAAACCAAACCAAAAACGGCTTAAATTATGACCTTGGCAAATAGTAAAGGATGAACAATTAAAATTCTGAAAGTTATTTTTATCTAGTAATTCATGATTGATGTTGGACATTTTTAAATGACTTTTTAAAAATGAATCTATATTTGTAAATTTATAAGCATGGGTTCTAAAAATGAGCAGCATTCATAGATAAGCTAGACACAATAGGGTTTTTTTCTATTTTTTTGACAGAACTGCCAGGATTATACAAGTAATTCTTGTGTATTCTCAACTACATTCTGCAAATCTAAACGTTGTTTTAACTTTTATCACAATTGCTTTTTTCCTTTTCCTTTTCTTTCTCTTTACTTCAGTGTGTACTGTGTGTTTTCCCTCTCTAAATACTTTAGTGTGTAGTGTATACTTTCTTTGAAAAAAATAAGGATATTCTCTTATATAACCACATGACAATGATCAAAATTAAGAGATCAACAATATTACAATACTATTGTGTAATCTCAGAGGTAGGTGTATAATCAGCAGGACTCAGTGTAAACTGATAATTCAGGGCCTTGGCAGGGGAAGTCAGTTTCCCCTCCAGTGGGTCCACCACCCCAACCCATGGTGGACAGGTGATCTCCAAGTGATTCCAACTTCTGCGTCTGGACATACTAAGTACCTAAATCAGGGTTGAGTGAGAAACCCTTGCTGAGTGCTTGCAGAATACATTATCATGCATGCTGCCTTACTGGGCCAAGGAGTCACCCTTTTGCCCCAAGCTTCCTGTACCTCTACTGAGGCATCCTGTCTGGTGACAGAGCTGCTGATGGAGTTTTGGGGCAGAGAGTGGAATGCCAGCAGGAACTGGGATTCCAAAAGGTCTAAATCAAGTAACTGAGAACCCATCCTATGGAGGTAGTGGGATGTCAGATTATACGTGAACCAAGGCCCCTGGTGTCTGTCATCCCATTTGGCTTTACTGACAAAACACAAATTCAGAAATAAAATTGGCAAGAATTTCAGGAAGATTATTGAGAGTATGAAACCCCAAGTGTTGATTTTTTTAAGTATGGAACCTCATGAAACTGCACTTGATTGTATGCCCTTGATGTCAGCTCTGTCTATAAACCTATTCGGATTTTGCCAATTGTCCCCACAATGTCAGGTATAACAAAAGAACATTTCTATTCATACGTTACATTCAGTAATCATGTCTCTTCAGTTTTTTTTTTATTTTCTGGAATAGTTTGTCAGTCTTTATGTTTTATGATGTTGATATTTATGAAGAATATAGGACAGTTATTTCACTGACTGTCTCTCAATTAGGGCTTTTCGGATGTTTTTTTCCTGATAAGATTTGTGTTATACATTTTTTTGACAGGAATACTGCAGAAATGATGTAATATTCTTTTCAATGTATCGTATCAGGAGGCAAGTGATGTCAGTAACAGTAATTTGCCAGCCATCCTTTCCCCATAGATACTATTTTGTAACATAGCAGAATTCTTTCTTAAATACATTGCCCAATTTTCGTTTGCCTAATATGTGCATAATCATCTATTTCCAATTTGAGATGACCTGTGTTTATACTTCAAAGCAATATTCAACTTCCTGGTTTGAGTCATTGATGTTATTTCTGCGGCTTTACATATAATTTTTGCTAATGTCTCTTTCTTTCCTTATCTTTTGTTAGAAAATTATCATTTCTCTTAACATTAGTAAATTATGTTTTCTCCACATTCATGATCTGTCATAAATTTCATGCACATATTAGGCTGAACTGGTGGAAGGACTGCTTATATTTTATTTACTGGATGTCAGGAAATAATTGGGATATATCAGAGATTCCCTAAACATTTTCAGAAGAAGTGATATTTGCAGAGAAAATCACTTTGAAAATTAAGCTATCAAAGTGATAATTCCATATGAGAATTCACTAAGTTTTTGAAACTTTTTGTTTAAGTGAAAAGTTAACAATGTGTTAACCCTCATATATTCATGTTAACAAGTACGAATTGAATTTTGGGTATTATGTCATTGCTCAAACCTCTACTTCAGTAAACTAGATGCTGTTGGTCTTGCCTTAGAAAGCACAATTTTGTTGTTGTTGTTGTTGCTGTTTTGTTTGTTTCTTTGTTTGAAGCTGACTCTGTTGTCCAGGTGGCGAGTAGTGGCGTGAACACAACTCACTACAGCCTTGACCTCCTAGGCTCAAGTCATCCTCCCACCTTAGCCTCATGAGGGAGCTGGGATTACAGGCATGTATCACTGTGCCCAACTATTTTTTAATAAAATTTTTTCTTAGGGACAGGGGCTTGGCTTTGGTGCTCAGTCTGGTCTCGAACTCCTGAGCTCAAGTGATCCTCTTACCTTGACCTCTCAAAGTGCTAGGATTATAGGTGTGGTACCCCAGACTCGGCCAGAACTCTATGTTGTTGGCTAAAGATACTATGATGTAACAGTTTCAGTTCCGTGGGGTTTAATCTTATGAAAAAGGCAGGCATTGGTTGTTCTGGGAACACTAATATGAATGCCTGACTCAGCCTTGCCTAGATTAGGACATGAACATCTTTGGTGTTGGTAGTAAAGTGGATTCTGCCTACCACAACTGCAATGGTAAATCTTTTGTTATAGTTCTGAGGCTCTTTTCGTTTTTTCAATCTTTTCCTGTGTCCACACTGGACAATGCTATTGCTGTATCCTAAAGTTAACTGATTCTTCTCTCTGTCCATTCCATTTAGCTGTAGAGCCCAGATATTGTTTTAATATAGGTTATTGTATATTTTCCTGTTCTAAATTTTTTATTTACTTTCTATTTGTTGCTTAGATGTGTTTTATTGTTTGTTTTGTGCATCTTTGTACTCTCTCGTTGGGAAATTTGTATAATAATTGCTTTAAAAATCTTTGTCAGATAATTCTAACATCTCTGTCATCCTGGTATTGGATTTTACTGATTGTGTTTTTTCATTAAGTTTGACATGTTTCTGGTTCTTCATATGATGAATGATTTTCAATTGAAAACTGGATACTCTGTGTATTAGGTTAGGGGGCTCTGGCTTTTATTTAAATCTTCTGTTTTAGCTGATTTCTTTTCTCACAGGAAGGTTAGTTTGTAGCTCCCTTGTTACTGCAGGTGGAGATGGTAGCAGTCCAAGATGTGGACTTCTGCCATCTCCACCTGCATTAACAAGCTACTGCTGATAATGAAGCTTTTAATTTTATTATTTACTGCTGATGTTAAAGCTTTTTATCATTGATGGATGTGCTCAAGAGATCACGCTCCTCACTAGGCCTCTACTGATGCTGCCCTTACTGAGATGGGTATGAGTGTCTTGTTACCCCTATGTGACCTCGACTAATACCAGGGGGTGGGGGTGCCTTCTTACTGATGGGAAATGATGAACGTCTTCACCTGGCCTCTGTTTACACCAGCATCTAAGAAAGCGGGAAAAGGGTGCTCTTTACTGACAATGTGGGGGTGGCAGGTTGTTGCTACTCTGCGGTGGGGATGAACGTCCACGGTTCCGACTAGACCCTCTCTGACACCGCCGTTTTGAGGGGTGCATAGAGGTGCCGGGGGTATAACTAAGTGGAGGTGGAACCCTAGGCTTTCTTTAGTCTTTGATAATGCGGGTGGGGTGGGGCTATAGTTTTCTCTGCTGTTTGCCTGGAGTAGTGCAGTGTTTTCTACACGTTTTCTGAATTATTACATTGCCCCTTTCCTGGTTCTTTGGCTCAGGAAAGCAAGCTTTATTGAGTCATTTTTGGTCTGTGTCTGTTGGTGTTTCCATATCGCTAGTTTTTTTTTTTGCTCCAAATCTGGAAGTATGTGTTCAAACAAACAAAACCAGGTAACTCAGCGCCACGTTGTTCCATGAATCCTGAGGTCCGAAGCCTGTTTGCATTATTGTCTCCATCCTTCAGTGTCTTCTTATGTTTGTTTTATGCAGAGTAGTCCTCTTTTATTCACAGGGAATGTTGGTTTGGGGCCATTTTATTAGAATCATGCATTTTGCAAATAATTTCTACATATATGATAGTGGTATATGATTTTTCTGTAGTCATTGTGAATATTTATGTCCAAAAGGCCTGTTTCTATTATTGAATTAAACCACACTGCTGGGACTAGAATTTGTCAACTCTGTAGGAAAATTAGACAAGTGAGGAAATTATCTCAGGAGTCACTACTAGTCTGTCACAGACCATTCTGAAATCCTTTATATCTGATTTAAAGAAAAACTTTCTACTATTAAACATATGTTAATTATTTTCAACAGTCGACCTGAAATTTGTGGGCTTTCTATATTTCTTTATAAGAATATACTGTTGTTATTCCCAAATACAATTTTATTATCTCAATTTTTTAAATTCTCCTCTGGTGAATAGTTGAATTACTTCAGGTAACATGATCTTAATATTTCCAACAATTGGATAACTGTGCTTGTTATTTTGCTTGAGTCTGATTGGTTATTGCTCATTGAGTGGTTTTGTAGTTATATTAAGGAAAAGGAGGAGACAGTCATAATATGATAATTGGTATTTTTGGAATAATACATCAAAGAGTTATATTTCTGGTTATGTTTCTTCTGCTTTATCTCTGGTTGTTACATGAGTTATTTGTCATATATTGCAAAAGCTTATTCATCTGAAGTGATTTTTCACTTGGTGTCATGTAAAGGACATAATCAGTTTTTCAATCATAGTCATAAAAATAATGATAATAGTAATTTTGATATTTATTATGGTCTCAGCTTAAAATCTCTAAATTTTCATCAAGATCCTGAGTAAATCTGCATAATAGTTTCTGCTTGTTCTAAGAATAATTGGAAATGTGCAAACTATATTGTGTCCAAATGAAAAGAGATGCCTACTATTTTTAGAGATATTTCTTATTTTTGTTTTGACACTGGAAAATATTTTAGGTATTTTTTAGTGAAGACAGTCTTGAATAAAAACATAAGAACTTTTAGAAATAGGATTCTTAAAATACATTAGTGCAGTAATGTGTATTTTTGGCATATTTCTATTAAATATCAAGGACCTTGGCTGAGATACTAGTACTTTTAAAATAGTAGATCTATTTATTAAAAGCTGTATACCAATAAATTCATGCTTGCCTTTCACATATTGGTAATTATTGAAAAATATTATTTGTAAGTACTTGCCTTATTTCCTTGAAGTCTTTTTATTTGAGGAGGATTTGTTTTTACAAGAACTAAAGAGTTACTAAGGGAAGATAAATTTTTTTTCAACACATTGTAGCCAAAAGAATTTCTGTGGAATATTAGTATTGAATTGTCATAGAGATTTCTAAACTAGAAATTTATTACATGAAAGCAACAGCAATGTTATGATCTTATCATCTATAACATCATTGTTTGCCTAGGGTTGAGGTGCTGGTTTCAGAAGATATTAAATGTAATTTTAATTTCAAGTTAATTTATGTTAACTGTCATATATAAATTTGACCATTGTTAAATGTATCCCAATTTCTCCTATCTGTCTTTTTCTATATCTTCCTTTAACCTTCTTTCTTTTCTTTTCTCCTTTTCTACCATCTCATTAAAGAAATTATCTTTATTTAAATGAAATTATCTTTTTTCAATATAGCATATAATGTCAGCTTTTTAGATAACCACTTAATTGAACCAGGAACGTACATTTCAATAATATGGCCTTAGGTTTCTCAAAGTAGGGAGCCTAGTTGACAGCATTTTTTCCAAGTCCTGACACTGACATATGCATTTTGCTTCTGAACTGTTCTTTCCATAAAGCCCTGCAGAGTTCAAAAGTATTCTGTCTTTTAAAAGGCTACCTTTTCCTCCATCTGTCTCTTCTATGGTTTAATTAATAAACATTCATCTGGTTTCTTCAATCTCTAGTGTTAAAAAGTTTACATTAATATAGAATATAGTTTTTAAAATACAAAAATATTTTTTTGGTTATTTTAACGATGTGCTCATATCTAGATTAGGTAAAAATCTATAAAAGTACTATATGACATGTTAATTTAAAAGTATTTTAGTATATTTTTACAAGCATAATAGTGAAATATGTCTGTCTCAATTTTGTGTCAAAACATGATGTAAATCAAAGAAACTAGTAATTTTTCAGTAAAAGCCAAAACTATGAGTATTTTAATATTTCTATGCCTATTAGTAAAAACTTTAAAAGCCTTTAAACTTCTTTCAAAAAGCAATTGAACTGACATATTTTTCTTAAAATTAAGGAATAAAGACATAGAAAAATTCCACATATTTCTCAAGGTGATCTGTTATTTAATTCAGTTTTTATTCTTAATAAAGAAAAAAGGAAAGTTGAACATTAAATTCAGCTAGTGTATGTAGGTGTAATATTATTTACTATTTGCAACAAGCCAAGTAAAAGTTGAGAATAAGCTTTTGGAAGCTTTTATAACAATGTAATATTTGTTACAACATTCAAGCATATGACCAGTGGATTTGTTGTTGTTGTTGTTGTTGTTGTTGAGGAGGGTAAATTTTATAAAAGAATTGGTATACAAAACAGTTTCATTAAAACAGTAGTCCCCAGCCTTTTCAGCACTCAGAACCATATTTGTGGAAGACAGTATTTTCAGGGACCTGGGGTGGGGTGGGGGATGATTTTGGGATGATTTAAGTGCATGACGTTTATTGTGGACTTTATTTCTATTATTATTACATTGTAATATATAATGAAATAATTATACCACTCACCATAATGTAGAATCAGTGGGAGCCCTAAGCTTGTTTTTCTGAAACTACATGGTCCCATCTGGAGGTGATGGGAAACAATGACAGATCATCAGTCATTAGATTCTCATAATGAACAGGCAGCCTAGATCCCTCTCATGTGCACTTCACAATAAGGTTCATGCTCCTGTGAGAATCTGATGGCACTGCTGATCTGACAGGAGCAGATCCCAGGCGGTAATGCTAGCTTACCTGCTGCTCACCTCTTGGTGTGCATTCGAGTTCTTAACAAGCCATGGACCAGTACATGGCCTAGGGGTTGGGGACCCCTGCACTAAAAAATTAACAAACAACATCAGGTGCGGTGGCTTACACCTGTAATCCCAGCACTTTGAGAGGCCAAGGTGGGCAGATCACTTGATCCCAGTGAGACTCCCATTTCTACAAATACAATAATTAGCCAGTTGTGATGGTGTGTGCCTGTGGTCTCAGCTACTTGCAAGGCTGAGGTAGAAAGATCACTCTTGAGCCCAGGAGGTCAAGGTTACAGTGAGCTGAGATTGCGCCACCACACTCTAGCCTGGGTGACAGAGCTGGGAGGGATAGCAGGGGGTGGGGGGATGGCAGAGGGATAGCATTAGGAGAAATACCTAATGTAGATGACGGGGTGATGGATGCAGCAAACCACCACCATGGCACATGTATACCTATGTAACAAACCTGCACATTCTGCACATGTACCCCAGAACTTAAAGTATAAACAACAACAACAAAAAACAGAACAACCCAAATAACAAACAGAAAAATCAAAAAGATTTTTCTGTTTGTGATAGTTTGTGAAGCACTGGTTTAGAAAAAAAATAGTCTTGTTTGAGGTGGTTTTTTGTGTGTGTAGGGTTATTTCTGAAAAAAATTAGACAAACTTTCTTTAATGTTTAATAAAATGATAATTGATGTTTTAAAATAGTTTATGTCAAATTCCATTTTTTTTTTAATTTTTAGAGGAGGCATATAGGATTAATATTGAGCTTAAATTGGGTCCACTCCTTGAATGAGACATATAGAATATGGAGTTTGGTGAGGGAGATAGTTTTGGGGTTTAACCTTGACTGCAGAATAGGTTAAAGGGATCAAATTGATTGTACGTTGGTAGTAGAGCAATGAAGGTCTTCAGTAAGACTTAATGAATTTTTTGGAAAATGAAAGATGAATTTTAGGCAAGGGTTTCAGTTGGGGATTGAGATTGGTCCAAATTGTTTAAAGACTGGACAAAGGGAGTGGCAGCTCCTCTGGCTGCAAAAGACTCTTTTTTCTGCTCTCCTTCCATGTGACCTTCATTTTCATGTTTATAAACAGTGGCTAGAGTGCCAGCCAGTTTCTGTGTTCTGGCTGGAAAAAGAGAAGAGCAAGAAGCGAAAGGCACATTTCATGAAAGATTGCCACCCATTTTGGAAATTTTGCTCAACAACTTGCTCTTATATTTCATTGGACATAATGTCATGTGTTCTTCCACATCTGAAAGAGTAGAAGTGCAATTTCTCTTTAGGGTGAGAACAGGACTGCTGCCAAGAGAATTGGAGTTCTGTTAAGGGGGAAGAAGAGAATCAATACTGGGTAATCACGTAGCAGTTTCTACCATAGCAATTGTCTGATATTCTGCAATTGAGCATATTTCAGGCTCTGAACATCAGACATGGTTTTGTCTGCACAATGGCAGCACATTTAGATAAAATTGTGTTTAGGGTCATCTTGTGTGCATTTCTTCTTTGTCTTGAGCATGCTCTGCTCCTTTGTCTTTTTGCAGTATGTTTTTCTTCCTATTGATACTTTCTCTTGCCTCGCTAAGAGCTTTGTTCTTTGATAAAATAATACAGATTGATAAATTCCACAAAGGAAAACAACGTACTGAATTAAAACAGACTATTTAAATAGAGAAGCAACATTCTGTTCAGATAATTCTCAGTAGGGCCAAATCTTTGTTTTGTTCATTTTCGAATAAAATGATCTATTCATTCACATTAATAGGTGTTAATGAAATTAACGTGGCATGGTACTTAATATTATTAACTGTGTTAAATGTTCTTGCTTCCATGAGGGCCATTAAGAAGAGATACTCAGTTGGATATACAGGTAGCATACAGTAACATTTAAAACTTCTATCGTGTATAAAAAGAAAAAAAGGTTAAATTAATTCAGTTATTTATTTACAGTTTAGTGACTAGAAATTGAAATCCCATGTCATGAATTTCAATAATTTACTTGATTTAGAAAGCTGTACTGTGGTTTCAATGACATTATAATTCTCAGAATGCGTAGCTTAGATGACAATTATTTTGTTAAGAATATAGTTATACTTTCTCACAATTAAAAAATGTAGGTATATTTAATGTGTAACATACAGTAAATCTTCACTTAATATAATCAGTAGGTCCCCGGAAACTGTTATTCTAAGTAAGTGAATTGATGTATAATGAAACAAATTTTGCTATATGCTAATTAATAGAAATGAGTTAAGTTCCCAAGGTATATTTCTGATTATAAAAACATCATCAATTTCTATGTAAAGACCAAAATACTTCTAATATTAACATTGAAATAAATGTGCGCTGTATATACATTTAAGAAAGAATAATGAAAACACGTGAGATAACTGTTTATTCACTTATTGCAGGTCAGGGTCACCAGTGGCCAGAGCCAACTCAGGGCACAAGGTGGGAACCCACCCTGGACAGGATGTCCTTCCATTGCAAGGCACACTCACACACCCACCCACCCACATTCAGACTGGAACCACTGAGTAAGAACAGTTGACCTAATGTGCACATACTTAATTTGGGATGTAGGAGGAAACCAGAATACCCCAGGAATACCCACACAGGCATGGGGAGCATGTGCAAATTCCAAACAGTGGCTCCCTTGGAAATCAATTTGTTTTTCTTATCAACATTATAATGCATAACTTATTCGAGGACATGCTGTATACAGTTGATTTTTAGCAGCATTATGGTTTTTTTAATTGATATTTTGAAAGATTTAAACATATTTATTTATTTATTTGAGTTGGAATTTCACTCTTGTCACTCAGGCTGGAGTGCAATGGCTTGATCTCGGCTCACTGCAACCTCTACCTCCTGGGTTCAAGTGATTCTTCTGCCACAGCCTCCCAAGTAGCTGGGATTACAGGCATGTGCCACCATCCCGGCTGATTCTTTTTTTTTGTATGTTTGGGAGAGACAGGGTTTCACCATGTTGGCCAGGCTAATCTTGAACTCTGGACCGCTGGTCATCTACCCGCCTCAGCCTCCCAAAGTGTTGGGATTACAGACGTGATCCACTGTGCCCAGCCCATATTTAGATATTTTAAATGATATTTTTAATTTACTTAAATCTGATTGGGGATGACAACATAGTAAAACATTTTATGTCACACTTTTCTATTGTATTCATTTGTTTTCTCATGATCTCTTTTACATTAGAGAGTATTTTTAATTGAGTAAAATAGTATCACTCTATGATGGTAGATTCCATTTTCTAATCTGTATTTTAAAAATATTTTGGCTTCCATAAAATGTTCATTGGTTAGTGTTTCTTCACATAATTTTATCGTGATAAACCCTAGAATAATATAATATTTACTCCACATGAAAGTTTAAAGATTGGCTTAAAGTCTCATTTGTGTAAGTGGAAAAACTAAAGCAGAGAGTAATTAATGTCTTACCTACTGTTAAAAAAAAAAAATGTCAACTTACATCCAGAGATGAATAAGAACTTCATTATATAAATCTTTGTTTTCATGACTCATATCAAAAAACAAATTTTCACACTGGTTGAAAAATTCCACTCTAGTTATTTTGTTGTATTAGTGGAAGGCCTATATTCAAGGTTTAACTCTGTTTTTGAATAACTGTGTAACCTGGGGTAAAATACTTGTCTGTGTTTTTTTATAAAACTGGCAAATGCCATCTTACTAACAAATTCACACAGTTGCTGTGAGGATCAAATGAGATACATGTGAAAAGCACTATAGGTCTAATAATAGTGTCAACAACAAGAATAATTTGTATCTCTATTGCACTTTAAAAAGTACTGTGTATTGTTGCTCCAGTGCCTTATTCATTTGGCCTGCTGATTTTTCTTACATTTTATACAGAGAAATCATGAAAAATTTTTCTAAATGTTTTGATGCCACTTACAAGTAGGAAAAAGTTCCTCATGATTTCAACATGATTTAACTTAATTTAGTACTTTCTATGATTAAAATTATTTAATTATTGTTTTAACTTTATAATTAAAATTATTTTAATTTCTATAAATATTGTGATCCATACCATTAAGTAAGTGAATACTAGGGACTTTAGTAAAGTGATGTAATGATTGATAGTTCTATGGATACAATTGGTGCCCATGAGTCAAACCAGCTTGATCATAAAGATTTAAGTATTTATTTTCAGGAAAACTACTCCCAACATTTATAATTAGATATTACTTTTATTTATTCATTATTAATTCATTCCCTCACTGCTTTTTGGTCTTGAAAACATCTATTCATCCTTCTAGGACCCAATCTAATACCACAACCTATGTGAATCTTTTTGTAACTTGATTATAAACTTATATAATATTTATAACTTATATAACAGATCTACTTAAAAAATTGTCCTATCAAAAGCATGTCCCAGCAAAGTGAGTGACTGTTTTGTATTTTCATGTCTTTCTACATCTGAAAGAGAGTGATCTACAGATTTCAGTGTTTATGTGTTGGGACTGAGGAGTCTTCAGAATCTTTCATTACAAGTAAACTTTAAAACCTTAGAGTTAAAATGGGTATAAAACATTTTCAATGAAAATATTAACTTTGGTATCCCCAGAAAGATAACCAACTACAATATCTTTCTTAAAACATTGTTAAGTATTTGGCTTTTTCTAAAAAGTAAATAGTTGTTTCTTTGATTTCTCATCATATACTTTCAGCCAAGATTGTGGCAAACATATGCCACTAACATGCTTATGAATATATACTAACATATTCATAAACATGCCATGTTTAAGTATATACACAGATATGGAAAAGTAGAGTTATGGAGTACCTTATTTTATACTTGATTATATTATTTACTAATGTTTCAAAGATATTTCCTGTAAACATGATAAAACCAAAATTGGTGCAACATGTCTTTCTAATTAGAATAGATAAATAAGCATTTGAGACTAATATAGATATTTGGGTGTACCTAATTCGTTGATGTTATAAAAGTTAGTAACACCTGCTTAGGGGAATATCTGTTCTATGAATTAATAGTAATCTGGTCACATTGTTTTCACTTACATAAAATATTTAATTATGTGATTTTTATTTTTGTGTGAAGTTTTAAGAATATATATATTAATAGATAAACCATATAAAATATATTCTTAGAAATATGGATGATTAAGAATATATTTGTGTACATATAAATGGTGAGTTGCTATCTTTGACAAAAAATAAGAATGTTATTTAGATGACAGAAAATGTAACAATTTTGGTAAACTGAAAGAAAGGTGAAAATTCGTCATGATTAATTCTTAGCCTTAGAATTATAAAGAGGTAGAGCTGAGAGACCTAAGTGAACTTGTATTATGTGAGTTCTGATGTCAGTTTTGGGGGCATATGGCTAAGACATTAAGAACTAGATACAATTTTGAGGTAAAATTATATAGCTTATCTGAGGTAGTTTTTCTCCAAATTTTGCAGTTTTACATATCCGGCTTATGTAGTATTTTTATACAACAGGATCAGAAGATTCCAAAGAGAGGGATGTTGAAGTTGAGAGTCAACTACCTGAATGAAACAACCAGAAAATGTTGACCATCTTAGTAGATAAACAGGTTGATTAAGATTTGGATACGTAGAGAAGAAACAAATAGGAACAGCACTTAGAACAGCATGGGCAAAGCCAGAGGCCATGAACTTCCATATTTCAGGGAATATTGAATCCAATGTGGATAGGATTAATAGAAGACAAGTTGAGAAAGTGTATAGCAGTTTAACGTCAGAGCTATTGAACGCTGTGTTAGAGTCTGGACTTTATGCTACATCAAAATGATGTCATCTGAGCCTTGATGAAGGTATAGGCAGAGCCCATGTAAAATAGGTTGATCTGGCAGTGAGCAGTACGGAGAGAAGTGGAAAGAGACTAGGTGGAGGCCAATGGATTAGGGCCAGTGATGCCATTGTAATAGAATGAAATTACATGGAGTGTAAGAGCTGGGATTCGTAGGAGATGGTCATTATTGTGAGATGTTTTAGACTTGTAAAGCCTGCTGAAAGTCCTGGTTGTATTGTCCATTATTCAGTTGGAAATGCATTGCTTTGGAATTTAGAACCAGGGCCATGGTTACCTAGAGAGAAGAAAAGATGACTTTAATGTGTGTATATGGTAGCCATAAGCCGTGGAAGGAGCACAGAGTAAGAATATGTTTAAAGATGAGTCTTTGATGAACACCTTCACTTAAAGATGTAGAAAATGAGGAGTGAGTGAAGGAGGCCAATAAGAATGAATGTTAATGAGAGATTTAGAAGGAAACCTACAAGGATAGGACTTGTAGGTTTTAATGACTGTCAGGTTTTAACTCGGGTCCCAGGGGAGTTGATGGATGGATGGCGGGTAATTGAAAGAACACTTGGTGTAGACAGCTGGTACATGGCTTTATTATGTGTTGCCTCTCACAGTGTCGATACATTTATGCACTTCACAGACAATAGTGGCTCAGAGCCAGGCTCATCACATGATGAGCCCACCCATAACATGGTAACATAACTGATTATATAATGTATGGGACTGTGTGCATGTGCTCCAATCCTGCTGTGTCATGCTATGCCAAATGTTTACCTCAGCCCACTCTTGACTGTCGCACAGCCATTTTCCTTACACTCCATCCCCTAGGCCAAGGGGGTCCTCTTAGTGGGGAAACATGCCCACAGAGTGGCACCTTGGACCCATAGGCCGCAGCAACAATACAGGGATCAGTAACCTACTGCTCATAATCCTGCTATACTGCCCATGATTATCAGAGCTCAACATAGGCCAGAGCTCAGGCATGCCCACCGTCTCTGTAGGGTGTCATTAGAAAGGCTCTCAACTGCTTTAATCCCTTGCAAGATTGCTGTTACGTTTTGTTGATTTTCAAGAATAAGTGTACAATATTATGTCCCTGTAAGGGCACACGCGCCACCTTGGGCAGCACCACCTTTCTGGTTTGATCAACCTCATCAGTTAACTGGAGGAGGGTGACTTGGGTGTAATTCAGGGGCCAAGCTGTGTGCTCTGTAAAGGCTATGACCTACATTTCTATAGTAACGACGCCTGCTCCAAGGATGGTCAAAGCTAAGGGGTAGAGCCACCAAGGGGCCTGCCATACTTGCAATAACTGGGAACATAGCGCCTCCCAGTTGTGTGGGCATCTAGGTAATGTAGGAAGTACAGTGGTGGCAGGTACAGAAGGCCACCCACAGGTACAAGGGCCAGTCCAGTTCACTGGCAAATATGGCTATTCCATGTCTCCACTGACCCATAAACTCCCAGGGGGCACAAAGTCCTTTTGGACTCAGCCTTGATTAGGCCACCTATTCCACTACAGCCTTGTGACTTATGTTCTATTTGTGCAGGCTATGGTAGGCAAATAATCCATGGTGATGCTATCCCAATGTTGCTCTATATATTGTGGTACCTGTGGTGGGAGTACTACATGTTCTCCAACTAACCAACCCCATTCATCACAGACACTTGGATCAGCCAGGGGGCAGGCATGTCTTGGGTTTTACAGCACACCCTATCCAAAGTTTACCGTGTTGTATTCCAGGCATTGCCCATGGGACCCCAAGTCTCTAGCTACATCCAGTTCTCCATAGAAGTTGGGTGTATGTGCCACAGCAAGCCATTTCTGCTGCAAGAAGCGTGGTGCAGATCCTACAAATGGAAATATTAGTCACCTCAGTATAGGACAGTATAGGTGTCGGCCCATTTCACAATGCTTTTGGAGTTTATCAACCTGTGGTTAAAATGACAAAGTAGGCACAGGTACTAACGGAGGTAAATCATTCCCCTTAGGCAAAATAGAGGCCAACTGTTCATCTCTGGATAGTTGTGCAGCTGCCAGAGACCTCTGCCCTGGATGATGGTACCACACCTTTTCAGCTCCCTATGGTTCCTTTGGGTACTGTATCTGTGCTAAAGTTACTGTGGAGCTCATAATAGGCCACACAGATGGTACATATGTGCCCTGGAGGAGGGTTGCTTCCCTGGCCATTCCCCTATGAACAATCAGGGAGGCCATCAATTAAATACCCAAGGAGTGATGGGTACATCATACAGTAGGCCCTCCCCCCAGGGAGCTATGATAGTCAACCATCAGCAATGGGGTCTTTGAGAGTCCATGGCCAAAGTCAGGTTTTTTGTTTTCCTGCCTTTTGGGGCACTGGGGCTGACAACAACAGATTACCATTTGTCCCCATACCTGGGCGGAGGAGGTCATTCTTGGTGTATGTATCTGTAATTGCATGAGGGTGGTGGCCCAGTGTAGCAGTGCCCAACCAGGGGTGGGCCATTCATTCAAGGTTTGGAGCACCAGGTCCAACCTTGAACTCCAGCCCCACAGAGATCAGGGAGTAACATCCAAACGTAACCCATTTTCCATAGGTCTCGCCACATAGCTTGTCTCCAAATGGGTCGGTGACCAAACCAGCCAATTAGATAACTTTCAGGTAGTTAACCACAAGGTTAGGCCTTGATAAACTGCCCATGTATTGGTGCAGATTGCCATAGGTGTCTCCTTCTTGGTGATCACCATCCACGCTGCTCTGAGTTCAGCCCATTGACTACTTTGTCCACACCTGGTATCAAACTATAAGGTATCAGTACTAGACTGGACCACAACAGCAGTCCAGGCTGCAGAAGTACCCCGACAGGACCCATCCAGACACCATGCCCCATTGGGAATGGTGGGGGTGCCCCTCTCCTACAGAGTCAGCAGTGCAGTTATATTTTTCACTTTCACTGACTGGCCTGCATAGCCATCTATGTATGCAGCCTTGCCTGGAAACTCAGCTGGGTTCCCATAGATGAGGCTACCATCTGCACTGGTGTCTACCAGTACCAGCACCCAGTGTCTGTTGATGGTGGGCCAGTGGATTGCCATTTCCACACATGGCCTCTGGTCATCTGGTTTCCCACCAAACCAGGCACCTTGGCCTGTTCCCTAATCAAACACAAAAAGCTCCCACCCATCTGCAAGTAGTCCTTGAGCTGGAGTGGCTAGGTGGGACTGGGTTGAGCAGCATCGTCCTGCCTCCTCTTGGGCATTTTCTGGAATTGCTTCTCTGGGAACAATTGCCTCCACAGAGTTACCAGCACTTCACTGGGTTGCCTATCAGTTTTATCTAGGTCAACCCAGCCAAAATCAAATCAATTCACCTTTGCATGCAGATCAGCCTCTGGGGTCCCTTTTTGTCCCATGAGGTGGCCCTCTGATTCCCCTTTTTTGTGGCAAAAAGTCCTTGCTCCCACCAATGGCCCTCTGCTTCTCTGAGGGCCAGCAAGGCAGTAGTCACCTCATATATGCAGCACCCAACATACAGAGTAAGGACAGTGGCCAGAGAGCCGAAAGCACCCGAGGGTTCAGAGCCCAACACAAGCCCCTCGTGTGAGAGGTAAAGCATTCAGCATATAGCCCTAGGGTATTTAAATCAATCAAAGCTTGCCACATACCCATTTCCTGAATTACCTGCACCAGCTCTGCATATGATTGCAATTTACTCACAAGTTCTGGTATTTCTCTGGCATCGTTCCATACCGTTTGTATGTCAGCCATCAGCCATTCGATCAGGGTGGAGTTGCCTGGCACCTGTGCTAACCGCCTGCTCACCGGCAATCGCTGATAGAGGGAGGGATGGGTCATAATGGAGGCCAACTTTTCCATTTCAGAGGCAGAGCAGACAATACTGTCGGCTCCCTCATCCAAAAGACAAATCATCCTGGTGGATAGGAGTTCCCCCAAGTGCTGCTGATACTGTTTACTTAATTTATGCAACTCAGTTGGGGTATAGGCACTGTATAACATTAGTTCTGTCACAGTAGGGAGTCCCTGAATCCCCGTCCTGGAACCCCAATGGCTGTTCCTGCCATATTTTCTGAGGGACTACTAAGTGAGCCTGCAATGGAGGGTCTTCCTCCTTGGTATCAGACTGGTTGGGGGTCTCTGACTGGGATGGTGGGCCCAGGCCCACACTAAAACAGCAGCCACAAATTCTCATTCCAAGCTGTGTATCCAGATCTCCAGGCCCTCTGCTTGCACCTGGAGGTCCCTTACCTGAGCTGCATCCCACAAGGACTGAGTGTGCACTTCCCACAGCACAATCTAAAGCATCCATCCAACTCGGCCGGCAAAGGCTCGCTCCATTCAGTGCTCTGTGCTTCAAAGTGCATCAGTGCCTTCTCCATGCTCATGGGAGACCTGTCCACCACCGCTCTGGTTTCCACTGGGACCCATCTAAGTGGGATGGCTGCCACCGGGTACCACAACCCATGCTGGGACCGCATAGCCGACCCAGGATCATCGGGGGCTGAGGACTCATCTTGAAATCCTGCTGACTACACCAGTTGAACCTGAGCTGGGGTCGGAGAGGAGTAGGTGGATGGGTTGCAGGTAGTTGAAAGAACATTCGGAAGGCCATAGGCAGGTGGGACATGGCTTTGTTATGCACCACTCCTCACAGTGTTGGTGATACATGTATGCACTTCATAGACAATAGTGGCTCAGAGCCAGGTGATGAGCCCACTCGTAACATGCTTACATAACTGTGATTATATAATGCAAGGGATTTTGTGCCTGTGCTCCAATCCTGCCTTGTCATGCTGTGCCAGATGGTTTACCTTGGCCTACTTTTGACTACCGTGCAGCCATTTACCTTACAGTGACAGAAGATAACATTAAAGGGAATTTTAAGGAAAGACCATCAATAGTTTCAAAGGTTACCAAAGTTATATCTGAAAAGATTCTAGTGTCAGAAAATTAGTTTATATTCAAATATTGAGAGACAATATATATAACTTACTAGATAATAATCGATTCAGGCATGTGTTGTCTGTGCTCCAATTCTGCCTTGTCATGCTGTGCCAGATGTTTACCTTGGCCATTATATCATGCCTAGCTTCAGTTTTCTCATCTGTAAAATTAGAGTGATAATAGTGACCAGTTCATGAATACATCATGAGTATTAAATGAATTAATATTTGTGAAATGCTTAGCCAGTATCTGTAACATAAGAACTATCTATCTGTATCTCTATAACTATCATATATCTCACATGTTCTAGATATCTATCTATCCAGTGTTCCAGATAAATATATGCATATCATACATAACTATGGATTAATGAAAAGAATCATTTTTCAGTAAAATAATCTATTCTAAATACAGATATTGTTAGATATTGGTAGGAAGATATGATTGTAAACCAGGCATAATTTAACCCCAAAGCTTGTATTCTGTTCTCCAGGAAGACAGAGTTCAGTGTTTGCTTAGAGTTTTGTTAGCAGCCAACAATCACAGTATTGTTTGAGGACATAAACCAGCTTAGATTGAGAAATTAGAGACAGCGATCGGATATTGAAGCTTGACAATTGTAAACTGAACTTTAGTAAAGGAAAACGTGTTGCTCAAAAAAGTATTTCTCGTAAATGGCAAAGTAAATATTAATATCTGAATCTAAAGAAACAAAACCCTCGAGTTGTTTTCATTGCACCATGTTGTCTACCTGGAAAAGAAAGGTGGGTAGAAAGCCAACTTAAAAGTTAAAGGTGAAATAGTCAATCTTACCTTAAGTAAACATTGAAGAGACAAGATGATTTGGACAATCGACTTTATCAGTATGTAAATCCATATATTATGTATCTTTTAATATCCCAAATTACTGAACCTGATAATTGTGCAGTTGATGTAATCAAATCGGAATTAACCCCCATTTCTGTAGCTTATAGTAGGAGGAAAATGATGATGGAATTTTATCAGTTTATTCCTTTTCTCTTTGAATATTAGGCAGCTCTATTAATTTTCATGCAATTATTTGTAAAAGGCCAAAAATGGTTATATTTTTTGTAGACAATGTGATTTAAGAAATTCAGATAGTATCTTCCTGAGGTATTAGATATTCAGAGACTTTAAAGTTATTATAAATTGCTGTTTAGAAATATGGATGGGAAATAGTCATTTTAATTAGGAAGATACAGTTGGAAATGAAGTAATTTTTTAAAGGTAATTTCCTTGGTGAGTGCTTTACTGATAGCTTGAATTTATTTACCACACAGATGTCATAATAAAATAGGTATTTATGGGGTAGTTTTTAATTAGAAATAATGGCTTCTAGAGTTAAAGTGCTGAATCATTTTATCCATATATTGGCTTAAGTGGCCCTAATGAAAGATGATCCCATTGACAATGTTGGACTATCCTAACTGAATGCTTTATCTTTTAAAACATAGCAAACTCTGTACTGCATTTCGATTTATATTCAGAAACTCTACATCAACAATGAGATACAAAGATAATCAAAAGATTAACCTGTGCTTTGGAAACAAACCAGTAATGTTGCCTTTCATCATAACTGAAGCACTTTATAAATTAATAGAAAAATATATTATATGGCTACATATTTCTAAATGTAAATGGGATTGGAAGAGAATCGACCAAACTTGTCAAATTTATGAGCATAGTGCGATAGTCTAGCTGATGAGATGGCTTTGCAGGTATGAAGGATATGTCATTCAGAAGGACACATTGATTCGACTTAGTTCTTTTCTGTTTGTTTGCATTTAATTATGTCCTAAAAGGATTGGTATAGAGAATAAAATATACATGAACTAGCACTTCTGATTTATAAAAGTATATCAATGACATTTCAATTTAGAGTACAACCGCTGTGGGGAGAATAAGACACTGTACATGCAACTTGCATTAACAATATTGAATCCAAATGAGGATTTATTTCTATTTTTCATTCATCTTTTAGCCAATATATTTTATTCGTACTGAAATGTACATTTTAACATTGGCTGTGCTTAAAACCCGCAATCAATAAAACTGAGAAACAAATATAAATAAATAAAACTTGATAAAAGACACCTAATTTCTTTCCTTGCTCATCCCTTATTCAGGGAGTGATGTTTCTCACTGCCTCTTACATAACGTGGAGTTAAGAAATTAAATTCACCATTAAATGACTATGTAGAATTAAAACTTTTTGTGAATGCATGATATATCTGATATGCTGATAGCAGAATATATTAACCTGCATATTTTGGTATTAAGGATAATAGAGGTTTAGTGATAACATTAAAACTTCAAGCACAGGAAAGCTTCAAGGTGATTGTTAAAGAGTAATGGATCTTAAATGGTAGTTTCATAATCAATGCCTTTGATGTACAAATAGTCATTGATTGCTACTAATATCTATTTTCCTTCCATATGTCTTAGCCTTTTCCCTAAAGTGTGAGCCATAGCTAGAGTCAGATAGATAGTTGCTTTCTTTAACTTTAAATTCCTTGTTATTATAACCATGATCATCAGCACTTCTAACCCCTCAAAAAAGGGATGGGTTGGGGAAGTAATCTCTGTATAGATTCTGTCTTTTTAACGGAAACAATCTATCCTTGTGAGGAATCGGAGATAAATTTCACTGACCATGAAATAGAATCTTTAAGATGCTTAAACAATCCCTCTATAAAATAGGACCAAGAGATGTCAGGGCCATCTGGCAGCAGCAGCTGTCCTCCTCATGGCTGCCCTCCTTGGATAGCAGGTGCTTCTTTAAGCCTTTGTCAGGGGAAATTGTTGTCTTTCAGAGACTGAACAATCAATAGTCGATGACCCACTGAGATAGAGGATAACTCTTTGGAAGAGTGATCAGTCCCAGGTGCCTAGACCTGTTTATTACCACCTCCAAGAAGTTCGATTGAGATTAAACTGTTCTAAATGTTTTTGTTGATAGAATTTAGTCAATTACACATAAAAGTGTTGGACAGAGAACAAACTAAGTATCAACAAAATGATTGGAAAGCAACAAATTTCTGTTGTGAAGCCACCATATCAGAAATGATTGGGATAGAATGAAAGCAGTAACATTTTAAAAGGCAGATTAGTATTAAATCTACCTCAGAAAGGAATGTATTTTAAGTCATATTATGGATGCCAATAATAGCTTATGAAGTTCTTGTCTACTAGAATGGTGTAACATTTCAAAGATAATTTAAAGTCTTAAATAACATGTAATAATAATCATAATGATTTTTCTGTAAGTAACCTTAGATAAGTTAATGAATTTATCTCTGCTTTTGTTTCTTCATAAGTAAAACGGGGATAATGCTAGCTACTTTTATAGTTTTTTATTGGTGATTGAGTCAATATATATTGTGCTCAGCACAGAGTTAGTTCCTATCATTTTTAGTATTTATATTAACAAACTGGACCTACAGAGCTTTTTTTTTTTTTTTTTTTACCTTTTGCAGAATAAGTTGCCTTGCTTGGCATATGTAATCCAATTTTTTTTTTCCTGAATTAATGTAAGGCCAGTTTCTTTATACTGACTCATTTCAAGATATAATTAAAATTACACTGCCAGTTAGGATTCTGTGAATGTCATACATTTTTGTTGGTAATAATTGTAAAGACAAAAAGGTTGACTGTTTTAAATCAAGTTATTATGTCATATTAGCCTGGTTATGACTGTTCTCCTATGCCATATTTCTTTCCTACTTATCAATTTTTAGTCTATTCCATGTCTACATACTTCTGCCATGAAATTAGATTACAGACAAAGCAGGCTTTTGTGTTTAAAAGACAAGAGAAGGCTGATAAGTGAAAATTACGTTGTACTCTCTCCTAATCCTAAATCAGTATTGCAAGTACTTTATTAATCATACTATTTTTCTTAGCTATTGTTGGCATTTTTGTGTTTATAGTACTTTATATTGGTATGAAGTTGCTAATTTCCTAAAGCTCAGGTTTAGGGTAAGCTATAAAACCAATAGCCTTTATAGTTTTGTTTTGATTTTTTAAGACGGAGTTTCACCCTTGTGACCCAGGCTGGAGTGCAATGACGTGATCTTGGCTCACTGCAACCTCTGCCTCCTGGGTCTAGGCGATTTTCCTGCCTCAGCCTCCCAAGTAGCTGGGATTACAGGCACCTGCCACCATGACCAGCTAATTTTTTTGTGTGGTTTTTAGTAGAGATGGGATTTCACCATGTTGGCCAGGCTGGTCTTGAACTCCTGACCTCAGGTGATCCGTCCACCTTGGGACTACAGGTGTGAGCCACCATGCCTTGTTGCCTTTATAGATTTCTATTTTAACATTAAAAGTGGCAACTTTAGATCAAAAATGCATAGAAGAGAGAAATAAAATTATTATTTTTCTGCATTCCAATCACCCCTGGGCTTCACCATGCATGGCTTATATCTGGTATTTTCAGTATTTCATATGTGTATTTGTGTTATAATGTTATGGGTTCATTATATATAAAGACTATGTCTATTGTCTTATTTTCCTTTGAATGAATTGTCAGACCATAACAGATTGCTTGTCACTTAGAATGAATTTGATAATAGTTTGTTAAATTTAATTTGCCAATATGTATGTAGTATGTAATATGTTTTAATATTGTATTAGATGATTAAATGTTTACCAAGAAATGGCTTTTGATATTAGATAATTTGTAGTTTTAGAACTGTGAATAGCTGTTTTTTTTGTTGTTTTTTTTTTAATCAGGCTACCTCTCTTCCTACGAAAGCTGTAGTATCTATGTTGCAAAATCTGATGGACACTTTAAAGTCTCATTTAAATATCAGTAGCATTTTAAGCATTTAAGTACTTACTTTTACTGAAAATGAATTTTATTGTGGTAAAACAAGTATTTCTTCCTATTCCTTTTCAATTTTAGGGAATATATTTACATTTCTTCCTTTACCTGTTCATTAAATGCCAAAGTTCTTCATGGCTTGGCTGTTCGCTTTTGGATTTCTATTCTAGTTGGCCTCTTAACATTTCTTAATAAATACTGAATCTGTGTCACCGACTCCCAAATTTATATGTATGTTGAGTTTTCTTCTGAGCTCCAGACTCATATAATCAGCTGCCTAATTGACATATCAGTTAGATATCTCAAAGACTTCTTAAATTTAATGTTTCACAAATCTTTTTTGAAAATCTTTTTCTGCCTTTCCAAACTCTTCTATCCACCAGTCTTCCTTATCTCAATAAATAATACTCCCTTCATGTCAAAGACTTTAGAATCATTTTTGATGCCTCTGTATTACTTGCCCCAGAGCAAATCCATCCTTAGGTTCCATGAATTGAACCCATCAAAATATTTCTTATATGGATTCAGTTTTCATTATGTCTCTGCCATCTACTTAATCCAAGACACCTTATGTTTTGATTCAGTCTCCTTTACTGGAATGTAAGATTGTTAAGGGTAAGAATTAGATCTGTTTGGTGTCTGGTTATTTTTCAAGTGCTTAGATCAATATCTGGCTCACATTAGACATTGAAAAATATTTGTGGAGTAAATGGATTGATGGGGGCTTCCTGAAAGAGCCTCTTCTGTAATCACTGATAAATGATGATACTATGATAATGAGGTCTGCAATGGCCATGGTGGGAAGAATGCTGGCAAATTCTTTATTAACTGACCTGAATATTATTGAGGTAAATTCAAATGACCCTTTTAATGAATGCTTTCTGGAACTTTGACATTATGATACATTTTGACAAGGTGACTCACGCTATAGATCAAAGTACTGACACAGATATCATGTATACAGATATCTTGAACTCAAAATATATGGTATTTGACTATAAAATTCCATGTATTTATGTAGTGCTAAAAATGAAATGATATTTTGATTTTAATCTTTTGTTTCTGTAGTCAGAATAGATAATGGGCACACACATAATGGTTTCTTTCTCCTTTACCAATGATTACTTAGTGATTTACCTTAATCCTTAATGATTATCCCGAATCCTATTTTAAAAATTTTCTCAAACTTCAGATACGGTAATATTGAATCAAGCACAGTTCTTTGTACTACTGTATTTCTTAAAAATTTAGCTTTTGATTCACTGAATAATTTCAGAATTAACCATGGTTCTTCATATATGCTACTTTTGAGGTTTTGATTAGAGCTGATTTGAAAACATAGCTTGTTTTAACTGATACAATTTGTAAAAATTAAGATCTGTAAAATTAAAGATGTACATGTCATCACTCTCATTTTGAAACAAAAGGGCTTTGCAAATGTTTTACTTTACATTTCATAAAACAAAACTGATTCATATGGCAGGATGGCCACTGAGATTTTAAAATATCACTCAAGTTCTGTGAAAGGAAGTTTTCAGACATTAAATTGCAGAACATAGAATTCATAATTCCATTTATGGTAGATGATATTGAAGTAAAAGCAAACTAATCTACATGTTTAAATGCCAGACAATTTTTGTATGCTGTGCATTTTGAAAATGTTTTATCAGTAATACATACTGTCATATATAATTATGGTATTTTGGTAAATTTTTATGTGATGTAACAATTTAAATTTTATATAGAGCTGTTTTATTTTATGCAAAATATAGTCTCTGAAATTAATAGTGAAACATTGACATTGCCATTCATTAAAATTTTTTTATGATAGAAGTAAGTAATTTTTTCCAAAGGAGTTCATGATCATTACTATAAATAAATGATAGAATAACAAAACAGCAAATGTAGAGAGTTACAGTAAAGGTCTCTTTCTAATCCTCTGCTTAAATTTGAACTTCCGCCAGAAGCATATGGATTCATCATAAATATTTTAAGTTTTCCACACCAGTACCTTTCTTGATGAATGCATATGGGCCCACTATCAGTGTGAAAATAGAAAGGTTGGTTCAGGTTTCTGTATATAGATTTCTGTATTATATTTTATGTATTTTAGTTGTATTCTAAAATATTTCATAAATCTGATTATTTTTCAGTTTCCTAGGTGTATTGTTCAATGTGTTACCTCTCACCTGGACAATTGCATTATCCTCCTCTCCAGCCTTTTGCTTTCTCTCTTGTCTTTCACCAGCTATTCTCTGTAAAACAGTCAATGAAACTATCCCAAAGGGTTACTCTAGTCTCATTACTTCTCTGCTGAAAACTTTCCAACTGGACATCGTTATTTAATGATTTGGGGAAGTCCATAATAAAGTTTTCAATGGGAAGTTAATCTTCATTGTCTCAGTTTCATTTTTAGTTATTATTTCTACTGAACACTTATTAGTGATCATTTTTGCAGTAGTCACATTTTAAAATTTTAAAACATTAAAGGTAACAATTTTAAACAGTAGATTATGCCAAATATTTCAAAGTATAGTCAGAATTCAAATTAAAAAGCTTTTGAATGCAGATTTAATATCCTTTCCATGTTTATACAACCATTTAAAAATATCGTTTGCCTATGTAATACAGCTTTCCTTTTGCAGGCTATTTTTGTGTAGAAACTATAGTCTTGTGGATGTTTGTTAGCAGTATGTGTATTGTAAAACATTAAGAGTCTCTTGTTAGGCAGTTTATTTCTAAAGCGGTTATAAAACATTGTTCATATAGAATACAGGAAGTATCTCCGCTAGATCCGAAAAATTCAGTGTTAGGCAAGTATTAGGAAAACAACTGAATATTTATTTCACGAGAATCTTGTTTACATTTTTGACATTCACATTTGCATATGAAAAAATGTACATTTATGTCAGCTCAAAACATGCATATGGATTTATGCCAGCTTGTAATTATTCTTCTATTCTCAAGGAGCTCATAGTCTAGTACAGAAAGGTCATAGTTGTTTTGGGAAGACTGACATGTATATAAATTGTTACAGAAATGTGATAAGTTCCTTAAGAATATATGAACAAAGAGTATTGCTGAAATATATGTGAGCAATGAAATTTACCAATGTTCATAGATGAAAGAAGTAAAAACCAGGAGACCTAGTACTGGAGGCTGCTCAGTTTAGGTGGAGAGAACATGTTCAAAGGCTTAGTGGTGTGAGACATCATGATGGTCCCTAACATGAAAGTAAAATGGTAGAGCAATCTCCTTGTAAATGTTGAGGCCAATTTCCTTAAGATCATACTGGCAAGGTTTATATGGAAGGAGAAAATTAACATCTCATGTGAAAGGTGTATATGGGAGGGGCAAATTAACATCTCATGTGAAATACAGGGTGAGATCCACAACTATTGTTCATGTACAGAAAGCACTGGAATAGTGCTTTTAAATATGTAGTACTTGACATAAATAAAAGGGAGTCTAGGCTGGAGATAAACATTTGGGATTGATCAGCCCATAGGTAATAGACAAAAGCGAATTGTCTGAAATTTTCAGGAACTATGAACATAATAATCCTTACCAACTTTATTTTTATAATGCATAGATATCCAAAGTTCATAAGTAATACTGAGTTGTATAGTGTCGATAGGAACTTAAAAGTAGGAAAATGGAAGAAGAATTTGTCAAAATATTGTTACATTTAAATATAGACAAATTATGTTTAAGGTAAAATAGTAGTGACCATTACATTATTGATCCAAAACTAAAAATACAGTATGTTCAGGTGAAATTTTACTCAAAGCTTTGGAAAAGTGATTAAACTCCTACATAAAACATATAAAAGATAATAAATGCTTTTTTTAAAAAAAACTTTAGGCCACCTGTTAGAAATTTGAAAACATTCTAAAAATATCCTTTGCATTTTTTTTATTGTGAAGTTTATTCAGTATAGCATGTTACTGACAGTAAGGGAGCCACTTGGCATTATTTCCTTTGCCAGGATAAAGTGGGCCCTTCCCTTTTTTGTTTCTCTTACCCTACTCATCTCATCATTCACAGTGTCTTATCTATTTGATCTTTAACAGTTTTATATGTGTGCTTTCTGCTGCCACTGCTATTTGAGTTTACATGAAAGGCGTAACCTTCTAACTGATATAAATTTTCTCTCATCTGCCACTTTCAAGCTGCGTACTGATCTCAGAATCTTTGTAAAATATCACTTTCATTATACCATTCTCCTTAGAAATATTGAATTACTTCTATCTACTTGATGTATACAGGTCAAAATCCATGGGCAAGACTATCCTCAAACACTCCCCATACAAGCGTCTCCTTCTCTATCAGCCCCACCTCAGGCAAATTTGCTCCATAATAACTCATGTTTCTTTCTCTGCTCTGGAATTCTGCTCATCTCCCTCCTTCCTTCCTTTCCAATACTTATCCACACTTCAGTGTCCAGGTGAAGTCCCACTCTCCTCCACTGGACGTTAATAACAGTTTTCTCCAAATCCTTATGACGCACATCCACATTTAGAACTTAATCCAAAGATAATTGTTAGCATTCTTAACAGATTTTTATTATTGATTTCCTCAGGCCTATCTATCTACCTTGTTTTTCCTGGCTTCCTGGAAAACTCCTCAGGGGCTGGCAACTTATTTTGCTCTTCTTGGCATTTCTGATACTCATCATTGTATTACTCATTTCTGTCAGCAATTTTTGATGATATGATAAAACAAATGTGTCTTTAATAAGGGTACAGATATGAATATGACATGGAGGAAGGAGGTATGAATATTTTAGTGCCTCTTGGGAAATTGCATGCTAAAGTGCATATGGAAATATAAAACTGTATGTACTTGAATCACTCTATCACTTTCACATTAACCTGTTTTATTTCCTTCATAACACTAAGTACTATCAGAAATGAACTTTTTTTTTTTTTTGCTTTTTTAAAAAAAAATTTATATATTTAACTCCCATTAGAAGAGGCTCCATAGGAGATGTTCCTGTCTTCACTACTAGGTCATGGCATTAGTATAGTGCCTGGAACTTGATATGTATTAAATATTAGTTGAATGAATGGATGAATAAATAAGTTTAGCAGAGTCATACTATGTTAGGATATTAAGATAGGACCTAAAGATAATATGTTAGTTGTACTCACTGGGTGGTAAGTTGAAGGAAACAGAAACCCAGAAAAAATATACTGAGCTAAGTAAATAATATTATAGAGCAAAACCAGGGCATGTGTGTAAACATTGTCATGTTATTGTATTCTGTTAAATTAAAAGTTTCTGATATGGGTTGCAGCTAATAAAAGAGGCTTCTCTGTGAATCTATTTGAGATATGTTAATTGTGAGGCCACTGTGCTTAGAAATTTTTAAAAGAGCAAAATGGGGCCTTGAAAAATGTATTTGAGAAGAGCAACTAACTCTCAGCTTATTCTTACATCAAGATGTGGTTTCGAGTAATATTTGAGAGTGACCCATTTATAAATCAGAGGTGACATTTTTCTTGCTAAGAAAACAGATATAAATGTTGTATTGTCTCATTTTTTAAAAACAGCTTTCCTTTTTATTTTAATAAGATAACCCTTGGAAGTATAGATTTTAGAAAGCATTATTTTCTGTCTTCTACACTTACCCTGTACCTCCATCCTTCTCTTTTTCCATTCCATCCTCTCATTTATACATGGACACATGGATGCACATACGTAACATGTACATTTAATTTGTATACCTAAGTCATATGCAATGACATTTTTACAATTTCAGCTATCCCCATCAATGATGCATCTGTGCTGTATTTCTTTTAATATACAATTTATGATTTTGTGCATTTTGAAGATTTTTGCTTCATAATTTGTTTTGGAAACTATAACAAAGTTTAGAAGAAGGACTTGATAATTGGGCAGCTCAAGTCATGTAACAGGTGATTCAGAGCCTATTTATAAAGTACCATCTGTTGTCTCAAGAGACGTTTCAGACTTCTCAGCCATGTTAATTGATTCCTTATAGTTTGTGAGTGGCTTTTCTTAAGAACATGATTGAGGATGATTTTATAAGAGGCTAGCATATACAGATGGTAGGAGCTGAGTTAGTATCTGAAAAAATGTAAGATCAGAATACACATGATACATCACAATGTGTTGTTGGTCCATTTATTCATTTATCCTGTCATGATTTGTATTGTATGACCTGATACCAATTCTTGTAGTTCTCTTCCTTTTCATTCTTCCTAGTAGTAACGGTCGTAATGATGATGATAATGACCATGCCACCAACAATAACAGAATTACAATTAACTTTTTGATATCTGACTATATATGAAGTCACGTACCCTTTGGTTTAAACATGCCATTTGATTTCTACAACATTCTAGTACTTAAGGGTTATATTATTTGCCCAACATTTTGAAACTAGAAAGTGGCAGAACCAATAACTGAATACAGGCCTCTGAGAGATTATAGACTTAATCTCTAAAATTCCTTTTTTTTCCTGTTATTTCTCTTTATACTTTCTTACTCTTGTCAAACTAACCCATTGACATTACATCAATTTTAATCTCCTTTTGGTTAATTCCTAAATTGGTATTTATAATCCTTTTCCTTCTTTTGATCTCTGATCTATATCTCCAAATGCCTGACCAATGCCTCTGCCTGAAAACACTCTGGGAGCATCTCTTTCTGCTAATATTTACTTCATATTCTTCTTGATTAATGATATCATTTTCCTCTTAATTCAAACTCACAACATACTCTTTGTCACCACCCTTTTTTCCAATTGCTGTCCACAAACAGGGACCAACCACATAATATTGATTTTATCCACATCCCTAGTTTTCTTCGCTGTTCTGTGTCTACAACGTCCCCCATATATACAATGTTTTACTTAAAATAGGGTCTCCTCTGTTGCCCAGGCTGGAGTCCAGTGGTATGGTCATGGCTTACTACAGCCTCGACCTCCGAGGCTCAGGTGGTCCTCCCACCTCAGTCTCCTAGGTATTTGGGACTACAAACATATACCACCATGCTTGGATAAAGTTTTTGTCTTTTTAGTAGAGACCGAATTTCACCATGTTGCCAAGGCTGGGCTTAAGATCCTGTTATCAGGTGATATGCCTACCTTGGCCTCTCAAATTGCTAGGATTACAGATCTGAACCACCATGCCTAGCCTAAACAGATTATTTTAATATACTACTCAGTATATTTTATATCCCAGAAACAGCCATACAAATTTCATGTTACTGCTGAATCATTTTTTCTAAAACTATTATAAAGATTCTCCTTTTATTCCATCAGCCCTTTACCTCCTCATTTCATAAAAAGAATTATAGAGGCCAAAATTGCCATTTAATATTCACTGTCTTTTATAGTGGCATGCCAATAGATATTGGATATATCTGGAAATTGTCTTCACAAGTTCAGTCAAGATAGACATCTGTCTATTTCTTTTTAATGTCCTTTCCTTGTTATGGGTCTCTTCTTTCTCTATAACCTCCTCCTCTCACTGCCTTCCTGAATTCTACCCTTTCTTCCTTGTTTACTTTTCCCAGGCAAAGAAATCTCTCTTTTGATGGAATAAACCATGCCTGAGTCAGTTTTCTCTTTTCCATAGTAGATGTTTAACAAATGTTTTAAAAATTGAGTTAGCTTTGCCAACATTCTAAACTTGTCTATTAAAATATGTAGATAATGTTAAAGCTCTGACTTCACACGAAGTACTGTCTTTTCTGGAATCAGATTGATTCTGAATTGATAGAATATGCTTTCTTTTTACTATCACCACTTTGGACTAGATGATATGGTTCGAGAGGATGTTCATAATATTCTTTTCAAAAAATATATTATGCTACTCAGCAAAAATTATGGATAGTAGTTTGAACTAAAGGAATGATTTGAATTCAAGGGAACAAGTGGTTTTCTTCATAAAGACTACCAAATATTTATTTTATTCCTTACAAAGTACCACTCACCTCAGTAAAACAAGTTAATTTGATTATTTTGATTTCAAGAAAATGTTTAATGCGCCCAGGATGTACAATGTACTCAGTACCTGGAAGTGAGTAAGACCCCTACCTAGTGCTTAGAATGGAATGCTATTAATAAAAAGTCATTTTGATGATAATTGTAATGTTAGTTCAAATAAAGAATTTTTGAAATAGTAGAGTTGGTTATTTTGTATAAAGGAGTTATATCTACGTTGAACCCTGAGGCATAAATCAGAATATAAGAAATCTGTGAGAGTAAAGGAGAGTGTTAGACAACTTTTGGAGGAATGACTATGGATGGTGTGCTGGAGGAAGGGAGGGTGTAGCCAATGTGTCTAGGGTGTCAGATACCCAGGAGAAAATGACTAGAGATTAGTTTGAAAATAGGCTGGAATAAGAGCGAGCCATTGGATTATTGTAAGTAAAGAGGTGACAATCATATTGTGACACACTGTAATTGTTAGATTGCAGAGGGAGAAAAACTGATCAGGGAGATCATTTAGGAACTACTGATCATCTAGAAGAGATCATGCTTGAACTAGGAGAGGTAATAAGAATGGAAGAAGGCAGGTATGAGGAGTAGAAGAAAATAGTACTTTTAGGCATGAGTTTAAAGATGACTTAGATGTTTCTCTTGAACAACTGGGTTGGGTGATAGTGCTACCAATTTAGAATAGAAAGCAGGAGGATTTGCGAGAGAGAGCAAGTGTAATGAATTTGTCTTAATGTCTGATAAATACTTAGGGTAATATCTAGGTTAATGGAAGTCAAGATAGGATTATGCACCTTAGTAATTTATGCTTTAAAAACCCCAATATAACCATATAATTTTTATTATAGTTTTTCCTTTTCAAGCATGGAAGGCTTTTGATGACCAGAAAGAGAGAGTGAATGTAAAACATTCTTGTTTAAGCCACTGACTGCTGTGGGGAATTTTTCAATTTGAACTATTTTTGGTCCTAAATTATGTTTAATATAATGTATCTTGGAAACATAAAACAGACTGAATTTTAAACCGAAGTTATGGACTCAGATACAAAACCATTTTGTTCTAAGTCCAGTGCACTGTTTCTGACCCTTTCCTGCCAAATTCAGTGAGTTTTGTATCAATGAAGTTATGTAGTTTTCTCAACTAATGGACATTTAGTCCATATTTTAAGCAACATAGTCTGTTTATGAGCAACTGAAGTAATTTTCCAAATCCCATTGCACATACATAGCTATGTTCTTTGCAAATACTGTATTTAATTTGAAATGTTAAATGAGACTTAAAGGAACTCATGCTCTAAAGAATATTTCAGTGCTGTTTATTTAATCTTAAAATTTAAGTCATTTTTATCTTAAGTCATTTTTATCAGTGAGAGGCATGTTCTTTTATCATTAAAAATATTATTTATTATTACTAATTGACTTTAAAAATAAGAGGTACATAATAAATAATATTGTTTGCTAAGTTCTTTATGTTTTTTATCTTACCTAAGAAAAATCCATAAAAGTATTCAAATGATGTTAGCATATAAACAGCTAATATTTAATTTAATTTTATTTTTTACATTTCTTTAAAATTGATGATATTACTAATTTTATGTTATGTGTGCTTCATGTGTTCATGTTGTGTTTTCCCTTCTGAAGCTGGTGTGGGAGCAGTATACAGTCTGTAACATTTTGTCTCTCTATACTCATTTTATTCCTCACTGAAAAATCATGAATCAATTTTTCAAGGAAAAAAGCAGGATGGAGATATGCCATAACTAATCTCAAATATCAAAATCCTTTCACTGTTATTCAGTGAGAGTGATGATGAGTAAAAAGACAAATTCTGATATAAATTTTGTGAAATTTATATCAAAAACTTACTAATTCAGTAACACTGGATTTAGATGGTTTCATTTTCAGTTGGTATCATTTTAAATACATTGCAAATATATTTTATTTTGATGCCTGAATCCATGTGTAGTATTGGTGTGTGCCTGGATCAGTGTATGTCATTGAGAAAAAATGACAGGAATATATTTATATTTTGATATTTCATAGTACAGTCAAAGGGACTATATTTGCTGGAGATAAAAAAAAAAAATACTCCTTGTTCCCAATATGCCAATCCCTTCTATGCATTAAATATCTTAACATTTAGAGATATAATGCCATTCAATTTATGAAGTCATGTTTGTGTTTTTCTTCACTTGATGTATTTGTTAATATGATAATTCCTTCTGATGAGCAGTTTTTAGAAAGACTGGAGCTTTGTCTATGTTCATAGGTTTTTGGTGCGGTTTTCCCAGCCTGGCAATTCTTGAATCCCAAGCCTTGCCTTCTTGCCAAACTTACGGACTTGCCTGTGGACACACCCACACCCATTCTGCCTCCACCAGCATCCATGAGTGTCTTTTGTCCTGATACCTACAGCCAGCCTGGGACTCACTTGGCCTCACCGTGTTTTTTTGGTTCATGAACACCTTTCAGAACTAGACCTTGGCCTACCTTCCTTAGTACCTTCTCAAAGCCCACAACTTTTGATGCACCAAAACCACTTTGTGGTCCACTTAGGTCGTTGATCATCTACTTAAAAAAATTTCCCCCTTTTCTTCCATACCCTGTTATACTCACACCCTCACCCATACATATGTTGCCTGACTCCAGATTTTTGTTGTTGTTGTTCAGCTGAAATGTTGGTGGAATTACTTATTGTTCTGTGGTGTTTTGCCATTAAAAAACTCTTTGAGGTTAGATACAACAATCTCTGCAATAAGTTTCATACATTAAGAATGCTTCTATTGGCCAGGCACAATGGCTCATGCCTATATTCCCAGCACTTTGGGAGGCAGAGGTGAGCAGATAAGTTGAGCTCAAGAGTGTCAGACCAGCATGGGCAACATGGCAAAACCTTGTCCCTATAAAAAATACAAGAATTACCTAGATGTAGTGGTGCATGCCTGTAGTCCCAGCTACTTGGGAGACGGGTGGAAGGATAGCCTGAGCCCAGGAAGTCAAGGCTGCAGTGAGCAGTGATCTTGTCACTGCACTGCAGCCTGGGTGAAAAAGTGAGACCCTGTCTCTAAAAGGAAAAAAAAAAAAGAATGCTTATACTTCCAATGTGGAGGATAGTAAATTTCACTGTTTATTGAATCCCTACATTATTCCAGATTCTGCTCCAGATACTCTCTATACATTATCTTATGTAATTCTATGATAAATCATATGAGATTGGTTTTCTTCATTTATGAATCCTGAAACTGGTACTCGGAGAAGGATGATAGAGCCGCAAAGAACTGTAAAGTTAGCAACAGGGCCAGGACTTTATCTCAGGCCTACCTGATATAAAAGAAATCCACACTCTGCTATATCAATCTGAGGGCTAGCTAAAATGCTTGGGTGACAGAAGTCAACTGAACATTCAATTTATGATGTTAGAACTCAGGTTAATTCATGGAATTAGACAAAGTACGTAATTTTTAACAAAAGGAAGTCACAAGAAAGCTTGTTCACTACTTAACTTGGGTTCTAAAGTGCAATGAAAAAGATGTTGTAGGCCTTGAAAGACATAGTGTTGACTTAGAGATAAGTGGGTAATGGCAATGAGGTAATGGAGCAGGTTAGCCAAGGATTCAGTTGCTGTTATAGTAATACCTAAGTGTGGTTGCCATATTTGTATATAAATCATCCTCTCTCCTTCATTGTAGATCTTTTAGATCTAAATTTTAGCTTTGCTTTCTCAGACTTTCATTGAGCTCTCAGTTGAGGTCAGATTTCTTAGCCTTAAATGCTTTTAAACTACAGTCATGCACCGTATATTGACTTTTCAGTCAATGAAAGCCCATGTATAAAATGATGATCCCATAAGATTATAATGGAGCTGAAAATATCCTATTGCCTAGTGACATCGTGATGTCATAGCCATTGTGATACCCTAGCGCCACCATGACCTTCTCTTCTTAGATACACAAATACTTAGCAATATACCACAACTGCCCACAGTATTCAGCACAGTAACATGCTGTACAGGTTTATAGCCTGAGAGCAATAGGCTGTATGTAGCAGATAGCCTAGATATGTAGTAGGCTATACCATCTAGGTTTGTGTAAGGACACCCTGTGATGTGTTGGCACAATGACGAAATCATCTAATGACATTATTTCTGAGAAGGTGTCTTCATCATTAAGCATGATTGTAAATATGAGTTCTGCCCTGGAGATATATATATATATATATATATATATATATATATATATATATATCTATCTCACTTGCTCTCTGTCTCCCTCTTTCATTTTCTTTTATATGTGGAAAAGCAAATAAATGCATGTAGTCCTGAAGGGTATAATTAAGAGCAATAATGTATGCTCCCCTTCATTTCTATTTCAGATTGTCTAATCCACTTCTAGCCTTTTCTATTCTTCTAGCAAATATCTTTATTCATGGTTCCAGGCCAGTTAATCTGATGAGCTAATGTATTCTTATGTGACAGTATTAATGAATTAATGTCATATTTGAGCAATGTCTTATGGTTGAAGAATAATTTACTATGTGGTTCCAAGCTCTTGAGGGAGATATATTTTATAATAAATAGAGGAAACTCTCCAAACTCCTCACATCATACCTTATACTACATCTATATAAGGCTGAAATACCACCAATACTAGTTAATGGTCTCTTTGGTGCCATGTTGCCTTGATTGTCCAGTTGTAATTGAATAAATAAAGATAATATGTTGGTTGATCATCTCCACATTTGACCCTCAGTTTGTAAATATGGATCTCTGAGTCCAATTCAGTAGTAAGAGCACATAAAATGTGAAAAAGGAGAAGCAGATGTGCTAGATATTAATGAATATACAGAAATTAGCATCATTCCTAGTAGGTGTTTAAAAAATGATTGTTTTTGAACCTTTACCCATTTGTTTTCCCTACTTAATATAGAAGAGTAAGAATTGTATCACTGTAAAAGATAGATATCAAATTTCATGTAGTTCTCTGTGCAGCTTCCTTATGATTCCTGAGTAGCTGTCTAACCCCCTATTTGTATGCATACCCCCACTCCAAGTACCGATAAGCTCTATTATTAGGAATCAGATATAATTTGCTCAGTTAACTTGGATCCTAAATGAATTACTTTCCTAGTTATCTCACCCAAGTTTATAGATGACTGGATGCTGGATGCCAGTCAACTCCCTGGTCCCATGATAACTGCCTGTTTTCTAATCTTCTCATAAACACCAGGGGTCTTGGTCTTGGCACTAGATATTTTTTTTTTTTTAGTGATTCTTGCATTCTGGATATCATTTTTTTGTAGTTTGATCTTTTAATATAAACAGCCCTTAGTGTCTGTTTCTCTGTTTTCTCATCCTGCACTTTGTATTTTATAATCCACTATTGATTTTTAACGGATTCAGGGTGTTCTGTATTGCCACTGGTCAAATCATGGTTAGAAAATAATCATCAGCCAAGTTTTTTTTTGTATTTATTTTACTTTAGGTGTATACTATATCCAGCATTTCTCCCCATGTTATCCCTCCCCACCCCCGCTATCCCTCCCCTACCCCCGAACCGCCCCCAGTGTGTGATACTCCTCTCCCTGAGTCCATGTGTTCTCATTGTTCAACACCCACCTATGAGTGAGAACATGTGGTGTTTGGTTTTCTGTTCTTGTGTCAGTTTGCTGAGAATGATGGCTTCCAGATTCATCCAAGTCCTTACAAAGGACACAAACTCATCGTTTTTTATGGCTGCATAACATTCCATGGTGTATATGTACCACATTTTCTTTGTCCAGTCTACCATTGATGGGCATTTGGGTTGGTTCCAGGTCTTTGCTGTTGTACACAGGGCTGCAATGATACTTTCTGTCCCTCAGTAATCTCTGGTTTCTTAGAACAAACATTTTGCATTAGATATCTCGGGTATGTGATTGAT
The DNA here is from genome assembly GCA_963574635.1 of Cheracebus regulus. Taxonomy (NCBI): domain Eukaryota; kingdom Metazoa; phylum Chordata; class Mammalia; order Primates; family Pitheciidae; genus Cheracebus; species Cheracebus regulus. Next base: position 138,129 of record CAUYQU010054006.1, on the reverse strand, counting down.
ATGATCAAGAGTTGATGAATTATGAAAATATGATACTTATGGGTGGGATTTCCTTTAGTGATTCAGGTTTGGGATGTTTGGATTTTTGGATAACACATATTGGCATATGTGTTGGCATTATTGTTTGCATAATTATGATTGGCATTGTGCATAGCAAGGATATGGCTACTTTTTGTTAAATCTGCACTTTCTAAATATCAAAAAAGGGAAATGGAGTATAAATCAATTTTTATATAATCTGTTTGAAACATGAACTTTATTTGCTTAATGTTAGGGCTTTAAGCAAATAAAAGTCATGTTTCAAACAGATTATACAAGACTTTCTTTGTAAGTCTTTCTCTGTAAGTCTTTGGGATCCTGTGTAGAAGCTGCTCTCCTTAAACAACAAACAGTTAAGTCCATTCTCTGGTACTAGCTACAAATTCGCTTTCATATTCTACTTAACAGTTTAAGTAAACTGAAATATTTCTAGATGTTCTACTTCTGTTTATGTAAAAACAAAACTTGATTTCCAACAACAATGAAATACGGACCTTGGCCTTAACCTAGGTTAATACTGGCAGTGCTGCCTATAGAAAAATATGTATTCTACATGGCTTGCCTAGAGCAGTTCAGAAAATATAGATGAGTATAGTGAAAGTCAGAGAAGATGTATATAAAGTCAAGGACAATCTTTTTTTTGTTGTTGTTAAGTCTCCAGAATTTAGGTCAGTGGTGTGCACAGAGTAGTAATACGTATTGGCTGAGATCACTACTGGCATGCTGATGAAATCTTCCCCTGCTTCCCTCTCAAGTCATACACAGTCAGGTGTGTATTTATTCAACTTCTTTTAGGGTTAGGGTACAACACAAAATGCTTGCTATTACAAAGCTTAAAAATAACTAGGAAGGAGGAGGGTACACAGGAACAATTATGCGAGATAAAAGACTGGGAAATAATTCTAAGTGGTTAACCGAGTGGTTAAGAATGAATCCTACTCTACTAGTCTGTATGACCTTCAGGCTAGTTACTTAACCTATCTGTGCCCTAGTTTTTGTCTTTATTTATAGAATGAGAATAATAAAAACACTTACTTTATAAAGTTATTGTGATGTTTGACAAGATGTATGTAAAGTGCTTGGAACACTTTATATCATATTCTTCATTTGATCATTTCTTCTTACATTCTGTCAGCTTCATCTATTTAACTGCAAATTTGATTCAAATACATATTATTTGAAGGTTTAAAGGGCAAAAATGTCAGTGGAATAAAAAAGGAAGGAAGGAAGGAGGGAAGGAGAACTAACAGCAAGAAACAAATACAATTATTAGGAGATATTTTTGAGAATACCATGTTTATGTAGTGATTTACGTTCCCTTCCTTTTTAAATAACATACTGAAGTATTTGTTAAGAATGACATATTTTATTTAGAGCACTTATAATTGAAAGACCTTGGGGGACCTTCATTAGAGATTATCTAATTCAAGACTGTCCTTTTCTTTCTTTCTTTTTTTTTTTGAGATACATTCTCTCTGTGTCGCCAGGCTGGAGTGCAGTGGAACAATCTCAGTTCACGGCAACCAGCTCTCGGGTTCAAGCAATTCTCCTGCTTCTGTCTCCCGAGTAGCTGGGATTACAGGCATGCACCACCATACCCAGCTAAGTTTTGTATTTTTAGTAGACATGAGGTTTCACCATGTTGGCCAGGATGGTCTCTGTCTCCTGACCTCGTTGTCCACCTGCCTCAGTCTCCCAAAGTTCTGGGATTACAGGCATGAGCCACCGCATGTGGCCTATTTTTTCCATTTTTTTTTAAGTGACATACTATTTAGATAAAAAAAGATAAAGACAAGACTGTATGACTAGGAAGGTGCAGTTTAAAAACACTAATTGTGTCAACCTATTTATTCAAAGAATAATTAGTCACAGTAAAGTAATATGACTTGTCCTAAATCACACAACTTCCTAGATGCCCAGCCTGGATTATTAACAAAGCACTCTTTCATATATAATATTCTCTAACTTTACTTTAGGTACTTAAAGTATTTCCACACAGGAAGTTATCATTTAGAGAATAGAAACATCTCATTCTTTAGGTAAAGTCGTTTTGGTTACCTGCTTTTTTGCTGACCAAGGACTCTGGAAATGACAGGTAAAGTGTTCATGTCCACCACCTTCACTGGACACATTTAATATTAGTCAATGGCAACCTGAGTTTCTCCAGCAAACTTAACAAGCATCTTAGAAAATGGAAAGATCCTTACAAAGAAGAAAATAGTGTTTTTCTAGGCATGATGTCTATTAGAAACTATAATGTGATATTCTACTACTTTAAAATAATAATGATTGACTTATTTCGACTTTTGTTTTACAATTGATCAGTAACCAATTTATTGAAGCCACATTAGAACAGTAAGGGCTTAAAACCCAAACAGATTTGTCTGTAGGCTTGCCCAGGGACAATGTGGTATACAGTCACTCAATCAAAGGTGGCTCTGAAGAGACTACATTTAAGTTTTTAATAGACTATAAAGTAATATTTGAAAATTATTTTTAACTTTCTTGAATTGTTTAATCTACCTTTACTTTAAAGAAAACTATTAATTTCACTTAGTTTTAAAAATCCCTAAAATTACAAGTCCAAAATACCTAGTAGAATATGTACTATTATAAATTGCTAATCGATTATGGTGAAGGTCCTAATAATGCAATGATTTTCTTTTAAAGAATGAATTATTGGGTCACTTGTCATACATTCACCCATTTGTGATTTAAAATCAAAATCTTATAACACAATTATAAGTACTATACAGTTTAGTCTTACATTTTTTTCCCACTTGGCAATCTCTGTCTGTTAATTGGCGTATTGAGTTATTTTACACTTAGGTATTGATATAGTTTGCTTTAAGTCTATCAGGTTAGTAATTCATTTTTATTTGTACTGTCTGCTTTTGTTTCTCTTAGATTATTTTAAATGCAATTGCCTATTATTGACATTTATGTGTAATAACATGGACTAATAAAAAATAGAGATCCAAACACCACATGTTCTCACTCATAGGTAGGTGTTAAACAATGAGAACGCGTGGACTCAGGGAGAGGAGCATCACACACTGGGGGCAGTTGGGGTGTTAGGGGAGAGACAGTGGGGGGTGGGGTGGGTGGGGTGAGTTGGGAGGGATAACATGGGGAGAAATGCCAGATATAGTGTGCACCTAAAGTAAAATAAATAAATTATAAAAATAAAAATATAAATTTACAAAAAAACCCCAAAGATCCAAAAAAATCATAGCTTTCTTATATTTAGGCAAAAGCAGATTGGAATTTTGTTGTAAGAATTTCCTATACAATAGCTTTAAACATTTCAAACATCTGTGAACAGCCATAAGATGTATTTGAGAACCACAAAATTATTTTTTCAATGTGAAAGAATATTGAAGATGAGACTTTATTAAAGGAAGAGTCATAACTGCCTCCCAAAGAAGAGTGAATATAAAAAAGATATTGACTATTAAGTAATATATAAATTATTATGGGTTACACAATTACAATATTATTAGTTTATCCTAAAATTAATCTGAAAGTGTACATAGATGAAAAAAGTTAGTGACCATTTTGTGAGCACTTGTTTGCTGATCATTGCATTCATTATCTAATAGTAGTTTTAAAAGAGAAATCTTGGTACAATAATAGTCAGACAAACTATTAAAAAAGAATATATAACAAGGTAACAGACCCAATTAAAAAAAATCTGATTATATGATAAAATAGATAAATATATACACAAGAGTTTGGAATATGTAGGAATTGTTATTATGGTAATTTGTCAGACATGCCTATAAAATCCATTAACTCTCATTCATACCACATAACTGATAAATTAAAAAGGTTTACAGACCTAAGTGTAACATATATAATATTTTAAAGATAAAAAGGGCAAACTATAACTTACTTCTAAATGAAGAAGGATTTATAAGCTTATAGGTAATAAAAAATATCACCAAAGCTGTACTACCACTGTGCTGAATGCTAATAGATTCAATAATGTTCAGATTGATGAGTATGCTACCTCAGATATCACCAAGGTAAATAGTTTATTTACTAATGTATTCCATGAAATCTCAGAGCAATCAACATACAAGGCAGGGAGATGAGCAGTATTTTTTAGTGTAATTGGAGATTTATTCTTTGAGTTCAAGTTCCTCGCCCAAAGATACAGAGCTGCAGAAAATGACACCTGACTAAGTGATGGTTATGTTATTCCTCCTAGAAGCCCAATTGCAATCCTCCAGACCTGCCTCTGTGTATGTATACATATGTTTATATGTTTGGGGTACTTCAACTCATAACCTAGTTTGGATATATTCTGTACACTGCTTCAACTGTATGGCAGTCCTCCTTAATCATTTTTGATTTGAGTGGAATAAGAACAGAGGTCAGTTTCCCAGAAGTAACAGGAAGACATGATAACAGAGAGACTAGATAAAGGGCTTTTGCTACAAGAGACTACGTTTATTATGTATTGAACTTTGATTTTGCATCACTTTATTTTCAAAGCCATTGCCATTTGCCTACATAAATCAAATAACTGTATTCATTGTCCAGATTACCCTTTTTCAGAGTGATTTCCCAGTTGCATGGAATGTGACTGCTTGGGCTCACAGCTGAGTAATTCTGCATGAACTTCCCTCTATCAAGGAGATGATTTGCTCAAGGTTGTGCTTCTGCCCTGGAGGTCTTCCTCCAATGAATGGTAGATCATAGGGTCCCAAGACCCTCTCCATTACCTCATTCTGGGAATGCTCTGGAAGGTCATCTTGCGGGCTCTGTTACACTTGTAAAATAGTTCATCCTTGCCTTCTGCCCAGTTCTGCTTCCTTTACTTCTTGGGTGTAACCCTTCTACGGTAACCTTCCTCCTCCAACTCAGAATGGCAGAATCTGAGCTACAATGGTAGTCATATTAGTGAAGACATTCCAGATCTTGCAGGTACTGTCTCAGTTTCTGATTTCTCAAACAGGAAGGCAAACTGTTGTTCTTTGTTGAAATTTTGGTGATAATGTGTGAGAAACTTTTAGAGGTTCCTTGCTTAGTGTTTGAAATTATTCTCAGATTCTTGTCAACCATTAATAGTGTTTCAAGGCGTAAAATATATAAGTCTAATCCTGTGTTTTTCTCATTCTCACTAACATTGTTGGCATGGCTATAATGAATATATGTCTGCAATCTGGTATGAAATTTGGAGCATTTGTGATATATGAATTCTCATGATTTACTTTCTTTAGTTAACAGAATAGCCAAGTGAGATGAGCCTTACTTCACAAAATCCCTGAAACAAAAATACCAACTTATAAAATGGCTTGGTAATTCATGAATGCTTTATTATTATTTCGGAGTTTTTACAAAATTTATTGTATAGACTACTTAGGAAATACTCATGTTAGGTTTCATGTTAATTTTCCAGTGACACAGATATCCATGCATAGATAATGTTGTTAGAAATCATATACTAAATTATAATTGAGTGATAAAGACGATAGGTGGCACAGTAGTTCAGAAGTATAATAGAGTAATTAGAAAGGATTCATCAAGGAACAAAGTCTGGCTCTTTTCTGAATGTTGAATGTGAAACACTTTGACCCCTGAAGGTTGATTGTGAAACATTTTGAATGTCTAAAGGACACTGAACTTTATTTTTTAGGCAGTATGTAGTTTTAAAGGATTTAAAGAATTGATAACATATGAGAAATAGATGAGATATAACAGTAATGTGTAAGTGACCTAGGAGAGGAAGACAGTGGTGGAAGGACTGTATTAAGAAGCAATCTCAATAATGTAAGAAAGAGATTTGATAATTATATTCTCATTTTTTTTCAAAAAGTTCACAGATATACTTATATTTAATATATTTTGGATTGATTCCTAGGGGTAACTACTGACGTGCATTATCTCAAAGTATTGTGTAACTGACACAGCTCCTGTAGATAGCTGGGAATTGGCTTGTTTAGTTTGAAAATTATTATTATATTTTGTATAGATGCTATATGGGTTAAAATCAAAACAATCACCGAAGTCCACAGATTAAATATATTGCTTTCTCCTTATCTACATTGCCTCTAGGTTTATCACAGGAGCAAATTAAATTGGTTTGTAAGTGTTTATACTTTACAAATCCATGTTGGTGCCTACGTAGTACCTCAAGCTTGTGCAGAAGTGAAAATTGATTTGAATTCACAACTGCACATCAATCTATAATTATAATTGTCAATTTCTTACACAAAAGAAAAAGTGGAACCTCTACTGTAATTGAGAGACTTTCTAGTTTCCTCTAGCTTCCTTACTTGATTTTAGAAACATTGTAATAAGTCGTGGCAATAGAAAAAATATTATCTAAGAGTTGCCTAAATAACTGTACACAACACACACACACACACACGCACACACACACACACACACACACACACATAAATTGATATATAATCTTACCTTAAGTTACCTTCAAATTACTGTCATTTTTTAGTTGTAATTGTCATTGTAATTGAATTAGTATGGGTGATCCATTTTGCCAGTATTTCAAAATTGATGTGATTGGTATCTGCATTTATATTTCCATTGCTTTAGATTCATATAAAGGGCTCAGCACAGTGCCTGGCACAAAGGAGACCTTCAGCTCTCATGGTGGCCTACCCAGGAACTAGTTTTCCTGCAACACTAACATGAGGTTTTAATTCAACAACTCCTGTGACTAGGGTTTACTTTAATTTTTTGGTCTTGGAGAAGAGGTTAAAAACAATCTGCACTACTTGAAAAAAAAAAAATTAAGAATTATGGGTGCATTTTGATTATTGATTTTTTTGCTTGGCTTGTTTTTTGTTTCTACTTTTCATTTAGAATAATATTCAGATAACCTATGATACAAATATTTTGCATTTTAAATTTACTTCAAAAGAAAGATTTTTTAAAACAATGGGAATGTATGCAAATAAGACTTTTTTTGCTGAGAAGTATGATGTATTATTACAGTGTACTGAAGTGTGCAGAGCTTGATTTATAACCTTGGATGGTTAACATGAATAAATCATAAATTACAAGTGAGCTTCTTCTGAGTTTTAGAATATCTTATTTTGCATATAGTCTGTATGAATTTGGCTGAACAAGTAGTAGCTTGTTGTTGCATGTGGATATGTACATAAATATACATGAGGGACAGATATGTACAAATACATACATAGTATTTTATATATTAACTCTATTAACTTTTGTCTATGTGAGCCTCATATACAAAAGGTAGACACTCATGCAAATATTTGACTGGACAAAAGGAAAATAGATTTTTTTTTCCTTAGTCTACAAGTCAGAGGAGTATATGTCTTTGGAATTGATTTTGTTCAGAGCCCACTTCACTGGGAAGGCATGAATGCTGTATTGAACTTTCACATTGGAAATCCTTCCTTTAAGACAATGGCGTTAACAGATTAAAGATGAGAAATTTCATTGTGTGGCCAGTAGTATATTTTCCCTGTAAGTTAGAGAAAAGCAAAAAACAAAAACAAACAAAAAAACCCAAATAATTTTATAATCTTGAACTAAATTCTTAGTTGGTTTTCCTTTTTTTTTTTTTTTACCTAAATCTGATCAGTCAAAAATAGTAATGGTGAGATGGAGCAGGAAAAGATATTTTCTAGATTTGGAACACTTCAAAGAGGTTAGGTTATTTCTCAACTGAGCATGACTCTTGAAGCTGAGAGAAGATCACATGAAGGCTGGGGGAGTGGACAGATCAGTGGGAATAGATCAAAGCAGTATGACTAAAAATGAAAAGCGAGAATTAATTATAACTGGAATATTTTCAAAGTTGAAAATGTTTTTCTATGACAAAGGTTATAGATGAGGACACTTCCAACAAGAAAAAGTAAATATGTGATGAGCGCTTAGCCATGTTTGAGACTGGATTCTGAGACCACAGGTTTTTAAATAATTTATTTATTTGTTCAAAAAGTTTATTGAGAATTAGCCATCCCGGCCCTGAGATTATTGGAGAGAACAAAATGGACAGAAACCACTGACTCATGAAATTTGCATTCTGCTGGGAAGAAGTAGATAATTAAATATTCATAAATATGTAGTATTATTATATTTATAGTCTGCAACTACTGAACTCTGCTATTCTGTTTCATTCTATATTCTGATGGTGGGAGGTAGATAATGAAATAATATAGGTATAATAACTAGTATTAGTATATTAATAGTCTGCAACTTTTCAGCTATTCTATTGTATTCTTTACTTGATTCTGAAAAAAGAATAAATATTCTCAGAGAATAAGCACAGATTTTATTATTTTTTAATTTTTTTAGAGACAAAGTCTTGCTCTGTCCAGCAGGCTGGAGTATAGTAGCAAGACCTGGCCTCGCTGCAACTTCCACATCTTGGGTTAAAGCAATTCTCCCACCTCAGCCTCCCAAGTAGCTGGGATTACAAGCACCTGCCACCATGTCTGGCTAATGTTTGTATTTTTAGTAGAGACAGGGTTTTTCTATGTTGGCCAGGCTGGTTTTGAACTCCTGGCGTCAGGTGATCCACCTGCCTTGACCTCACAAAGTTCTGGGATTATAAGTATGAGCCACCATGTCTAGTCAACCTTACATTATTTTAAGAAACACATCTTTTTACACTATTGAGCTGTGTGAAATTACGAAGCCTATTGCTTCAGAATGAGAGTAAAGCATCTTTGATCAATAATTAATAGTGATCATATCTGTTTCATTGTCTTGACCTCTCATAAATTGTCCATTAGTTTCACATATGTTTAATAATAAACCAGATATTTGAAAACTATATATAATAAACACGAAAGGTATTCAGTGACTTATTTATTTAACCAGGCTTTATCCCATATTTATTGTCTGTTTTTCCTTTGTAGCGGAAACAGGTAAAAAGTTTGGGGAAGAAATAAGTACAAACAAAATGATATGTGGCTCAGATAAAACCATGGGTGACCATTTTTGATTCTAGAAGAGGAAAATAAGAGTTTTTAAGTGCTTTGAGGTGGGTCTTGAAATATCAGTAAGAAGTCATAAGGAGAAGATGGAAAACACTTTTCATTCATCAGTTAAAATTCAGTCATAATTTTATTATGATATGGTAAAAATTTGGGAGTTGTATATATCAGTTTTTCTTCTAAATTTCTTTTTGAGGTTTGATATTGATACAGCCTCACTTTTATAGGAGTAGGCTGTTTTTCTACTAATAAATATCTTTTTATACATGATTTGATGTGCTTTTGAGTCTTTTAAAATATGTATATACTTATGATAGTTTTTCTAAAGTATGGACCATAATACATGCTCAATTAGTGTGTTGTTTTTAAATTAGTTTATCATGAGGCACTCTTTTTACCTTTAAATATTTTCCACAATGGGATTCAGTGACTATTTCCACTGTGTTTTTTAAAAATCAATCTCCCTTTATTAAAGCGTGATTTGAAAATTTATAATTCCTCAATTTAATATTTTTTTCACATGTGAAATAGAGTTATTTAGTAGTTTAAAAACTTATTTCACAAAGTTGTATTGTCTTTCTCAAATATTTAGGGGCTGGCATCTGGTAGTCATAGTGATTAACTTACAATATTATAAATAAATGATTAAACAAAACTTAATGCTATGTTATTTTTATTAAATCACTCACCTTCTCATACATTAAGAAAAAATGGAGAGAAATTTAAATTTAAGATATTTCTATTAGCTTATTCTTTATTGTGAATGCAGTCATAGCAGAACTCTCAGCTTAAATCATGTAGCAGTTATGTTCTGCAGTAGCTTAGTTTGAAAAACTCTGTTATAATTCAAATTACATATTGTTAAATAATGAGAATTTAATCAAATTAATGGGCCTTTAATTTACATTTTTAATCCCTGCTGATTTGTTTCTTGTTCTTCCTGGCTGATCAAATTCAGTATATTATTCTGGAATGAGACCTGAACCGGGAGTTAGGACTCATGCTTTCTCTTTTAAAGCCTGCTACTAGGTTCTTGAGCTTTAGGAAGATTATTTAACATCTCTTATTTTACTGACTTGTAAAATGATTAGACTGGGTGCAATTGGATTTTCTTAATCAGTTGTTCTTGAAGGCCTTGTGTTTCTGTATAAAATCGTGGATGGATGGATGGATGGATAGATAGGTAAATGGATGCAGCTGTTTGGCCTGGGGTTCCTAATCTTAAAAAGTGAATAAAGAACCATTGATTTTTAAGATTTATTCCAAATCTATAATTCAGTCATTTAGAGCTATTTAGATATTGTGAATGACTTTTTTCTACAAAGATGCCAGGACACTTTTTGGAGTTAATATGTTTGCAGATAACAACTACTTAAAAATAGATTGTATATAATAGTATTCTTTTTTTTGTTATAGTATGTAAGGTATTTTGCACTATTATTTTGTTCCACTGTTACTTGATTTGTACTTGTTTCTTAGGAATTGAGAATAAATCATTTTATAGGTACATAATTGTAAGCATTGTTTTACTTTATTAAAATATAAAAAATGAAATATTTTACCTGTAATTTAAATTTTCAATTTTTTAAAATCTCAGCTAAATGGCTTATAACTTTGATGCTTGATTCTTAAGAAGATGTCTAAAAAAACAATAATTTTTTTATTATTTGATGAAAATGATTAATATATTAATAATTTTAGGACTAGAAATAACATCTCTAGTGTTGTACTAAATATATACTAATTATATATATGGTTTAGAAATCTACTATTAGATATTACAAATAATATTCTTGGTTTCCATGATTTGTTATAGGAATTTCGGAAAATGATAGCAATAGAAAGAAGCAAATTTCTGAAATTTCACTCTCAGATATCAACTTATTCTACCTTTTAAGTAAGAAAAATATAATGCTTTCTTGCCAAGATACTGAATTTACTTTATCCAATTAATCAACACAAATATTGTTTAGGTACCTACTATTTGTGAATAAAATTAATTTAAAATTATAGGGGAAATATGTTTTAGGTTATTAGGTATTTATTTATTTTTTGGAACCCTGTTTTTCTGTATGTTCTCCAGATAAGTTATTTTAAAATATTAAAATTTTGATGTAGTCTGCATAATACTAGGATCTCAGAACTTCAAGTCCATATATTTTTCTAACTCCTATTTAGCACATTTTTCTATAAAACATTTAACACATTTAAAATATAATCGATGAGATGCTTATTCAAAAATATTTTAATGTTTTGTGACAAATGGAGACTAATTATTTTCTTAGGAGTGCTGTTGAATATTAAACAGAACCCCAACATTCAAAGAAAAGTTTATTTTCTTCATAGTGTATTAAATAATATAGGAAGGAAATTTTTTTAATGTGTACTTAAGTTTTCAAAATACACAGTGAAAATAAAAAATAGTACAGAGATTGCATTGCAAACTATTCTTGTATTCCATTTATTTGCTATGTAATTGACAAATATTTCATCATAGCTTATTGGGTACTTTTTGGTGTTTGATTTATAAATACCAGTAAAAAATAAAGTCTTTACCCACCTGGAATGTGTATGTTTTGGCTATAGGGACAAACAATAAACAAACACATTAGAAATAAAACAATAGGACATTTAATGAAAAATGTTATGGAGGAAAATGAGATACAGAATCTCTTGTATGTAAGATATTAATAAATGTGCATTTACTATATCTATGACATTTTCTTTAGTCATTCATCTGGTGATGGACTCAGGTTGATTTCATATCTTGAGTATTATAGTGCTGCAGTAAACATTGGTAAGGAAGTATCTTTGATATATTATTAATTTTCATTCCTTTGAATAAATCCCCAGAAGTGAGATTGCTGGATCGTATGGTGATTCTATTTTTAATATTTTGAGAAACCTTCATACTGTTTCCTATAATGACTGTAGTAATTTACATTTCCACTAACAGTGTATGAGTTTACTTTCCTCCACATCCTTGTCAGAAGTATTTTTTGTCTTTGTAATAAAGTCATTGTAATTGGAATGAGATGTTTTCTCACTGTGGTTTTGATTTGTATTTCTCTGAATATTAGTGATATTGAGCATTTTTTTCTTCTTGTTGTGCAACTGTACAACACTTCTTGAGCATTTTTGTAATATACTTCTCGGTCATTTGTATGCCTTCTTTTGAGAAATGTCTATTCAGATCCTTTGCCCATGTTTTAAATGGATTATTTGGGGTTTTTTGCTGTCACATTTCTTGTATATTTTGGATATTAGTTCCTTGTTGGATACAAATGTTTTCTCCCATTCTACAGGTTGTCTCTTCACTTTGTTGATTGTTTCCTTTGCTGTACAGAAGCTTTTTAGTTTAACGTAATTTCTTTTGTCTATTTTTTGTTGTTTCAGGTGTTTTTAAAGTCTTAGACATAAAATCTTTGCATAGACCAATGTCCTGAAGCATTTCCCTTATGTTTTCTTCTAGTAATCTTATAGTTTTGGATCTTACATTTAAGTCTTTACAGAGTTGATTTTTGTATATGGTGAGAAATAGGGGTCTAGTTTCAGTATTCTGCATATGGATATCCAGTTTTTCCAGAACCACTTATTGAAGAGGGTGTCCTTTATCTAATGTATATACAATAGAATACTATTCAGCCATAAAAAGGAATGAAATACTGTCATTTGCAGCAACATAGATGGAACTGGAGTTTATTATGTTTAGTGAAATAAGCCAAGCACATAAAGACAAATATCACGTTTTCACTGACGTGGAAATGTTGATTTCATGGAGTTAGAGAGTAGAATGATAGTTAACAGAGACAGGGAAGGGTGGAAGGGGGATGAAGAGAGGTTGATTAATGAGTGTATTAGTCAGTTCCCATGCTGCTAATAAAGGCATACTCAAGACTGAGTAATTTTTAAAGAAAAAGGGGTTTTATATACCCACAGTTCCACATGGCTTGGGAGGCCTTGCAATCATGACAGAAGGCAAAGGAGGAGAAAGGCACCTTTCATGGGAGCAGGCAAGAGAGAGCTAAGCAAAGGGGAAACCCCTTATAAAACGATCGGATCGGCTGGGCGCAGTGCTCATGCCTGTAATCTCAGCAGTTTGGGAGGCTGAGGTGGGCGGATCACTTGAGGTCAAGAGTTCAAGACCGGCCTGACTAACATGGTGAAACCCCATCTCTATTAAAAATACAAAAATTAGCCAGGCACGGTGGTGGGTGCCTGTCATCCCAGCTACTCGCGAAGCTGAGGCAGGAGAATCGCTTGAGCCCAGAAGGCAGAGTTTGCAGTGAGCGAAGATTGTGCCACTGCACTCCAGCCTGGGCAACAGAGTGAGAATGTCAAAGAAAAAAAATCAGATCTTGTGAGACTTTCTCACTACCACGAGAACAGTATTGGGGAAACAGTCTACCTGATTCAATGATCTCCCACTGAGTCCCTTCCACAACACATGGGAATTATTAGAGCTACAAATCAAGATGAGATATGGGTGGGGAAACAACAAACCATATCAATGAGTATCATCAAACAGTTAGATAGGAGTAATAAATTATAGTGAATGATAGCGTGGTGAGGTGACTTTAATTAGCTTTATAGTATATTATATATATCGATATAGCTAAAAGATTTGAAATCTTTTCAATACAAAGAAATGATAAGTGTTTGAGGTGATGGATATCCTAAATACTCTGATTTGATTATTACACATTGTATGCATATATCAAAATAACACATGTACCCTATCAATATGTACAATTATTTGTATCAATAAATAAATATAGAAATATTCATATAAACATTTTTTATTTTACTTTAAGTTCTGGGATACATGGGCAGATCGTGCAGGTCTGCTACATAGGTACATGCCATGGTGGTCTGCTGCATCCATCCCCCGTCATCCACATTAGGTATCCCTCCCAGTGTTATCCTTTCCCAATCCCCCCAACCGCTGCCATCCCACCCCCAACAACCCGCAGCCCCCGACAAGCCCTGGTGTGTTGATATTCCCCTCTCTGTGTGTTCTTATACACCAAAAATATGTTTGAAAGAAAAATAGTTATTTCTGAAAAACAATGTACATTTACTAACTGAATGTATAAATTTTATGCCACAGACAAAAGCGAATTTTAGTTTATCAGTGCATGTTCTATTGTGTATGAATTATATTTATAAATTAATCACACTAAATATTATGGACACAAAAACAGCCTTATTAGCCACCATATTGAAAGGATCTATAGAAACACTGTTATGTAACAAATAAGACCCAGGCTGGACCAATGACTTACTCCAAGACTGCAGCCAGTTTCAGTCCCATGCTTCTTAGCTGGAATGTGTCAGCTCAGAAATGCATTCTTATTTTTTTTAATTCATCTACACAGAAAGAGTGCCTTTTCCTAATCACTTAAAATAGTTAATTACAAAATTCAAACAAAAGTCCTGAAACATCTTAAGCACTTTTTATTAACTCTACAAGAGATATAATAAAAATTTAATAGTTATATGTGTAATTAAATAGCACCTTGTTATAAAATTTAAACCTGACCTTTCATTTTAATAGCCCTTTTACAAACCTGGTAATCTCCACTGAATGGATAAATGGAGACGAGAAGAAACAATAACCCCAGTGTTTTCTATTTCGGCTGAATTTAAAAATAGTAGAGTAGGTTACAGCATATGTATTGAGACTTCAGGGGAGCCAGAAAGCCTCTGGATCTACTAATCTCTTACTTTGCTGTTGCATGAAATCTACATTAAGATCAAATCTTGTCTTTTATTAAAATTCATATGCTCCTGGGAAAGATAACAACTCGAATCACAGCAGAACTTTAGGTGAGGGGGCTTTTCTCATTGCTTTCTTACTCTGGCAGGTAAGAAGAAGTGAGAGTTTGAGAAAATGTGGCTTCTAAAGGAGAAAGGAAGTATTAGATTGGAGAAAGTAGCGCCAGAATAGGGGAGACTGAGTGGTGATCGTCTGGATGCGTTGATCGTGTTCACATGAATCAGCAGGAGAATATGTTATTTACTAAAACATAATAAGCAAAAGATATGATGACTTGATGATGCTACTGTCCCTTAGTAAACTGTCAGTTAGCAGAGACCATATAGAGCTGAATATTTTAGACAAACAAAAACCTACAGAAAGAGAAGATTTATAAAAAGTTTTACTGATAGTTTTACTTTAAACTTGGCCAAGTATATTGGGGCAATCAGCTTACCCAGGCATTACAGTGCTACTCAGGATAAGCAGCCATTGTTCCATGTGTGTAATGGTTATACAGTACCTGATTCTTGGCAAAAGGAAGAGAACCAAAGCTAAATAGCACAATCCCTGCATCAAAGAGATTAAAGATTAGTCACGTTTAGGCCTAGTCAGAACTGTTTCAACAGCCCAGTGCTCAGATGTTTGCTTTTTTTCCCCTTCAAGGTCTCTGCTGGAAAAAATCAAAGACCCAGTTACAGTTCTAATAGTCTTCTAAAGATGAAATAGGTTAAAAGCAAAGTAGATATAGAAAATAACAAAAGGATCAGACATAGCTCCTCTTTGTTTTCCTAGTTGCTAGATATGGTTAAAGAGAGGAGCAAGGGGTGTGTATAATGACATCCAACAGTCAGACATACTAAAATGCATTTGTTGTTCATCTGAAATTCAGATTTCACAGAGTAGGCTTCTATATTTGTCTGTTCTTACCACAGCTATAAAGAACTACCCGAGACTGAGTAATTTAGGAAGAAAGCGAGTTTAATTGACTCACAGTTCCTCAGGCTGTACAGGAAGCATGGCTGGGAGGCCTCAGGAAACTTACAGTCATGGCAGAAAATGAATGGGAAGCAAGCACACCCTCACATGGCAAAGTAGCAGAGAGAAAATGAAGAGGGAAGTGCTACAGACTTTGAACAACCAGATCTCATGAGAACTCACACAAGAACAGCACGGGGGAAATCTGCCCCTATGATCCAATTACCTGCCACCAGGTCCCTCCCCAACATTAAAAAGTACAACTGGTCATGAGATTTGGGTGGGGACACAGAGCCAGACTACATCACCTGAGTTTTTTTATATGCTAAATGTGGCAATCCTACTTTAAGGGCACAACACTAAAATTTTATCAATGATGCATAGATAAAATTTTTTAAAAAGAAAAAGTAAAAATATAGGAAGATAACAAATATAGTGCTTTTCCCTTGAAAAAAATACCTGAAGTTTGCTGTAGAAGTGTATGTCATCTTGTAAGTTATTATGAGGATGGGATGGGTATCAGGGTTATCTGAAATTAAACAAAAGTTGTAACCTCAGATGTGGATGGGCATGGTTCACAACATACACAGGGAATTGAAATAGCTAGTAGATGTTGAAGATGTGTTTGTGCGTTTTTCTGCAACTTGGTTCAGTAGGGTTCAGATCACTTAGTGCAGTGGTCACTTAGTGCAGGACTCAACAGACACTTCCCTAAAGGGCCAGAGAATGTCTTTGTTAGAGCTACTCAGATCTGTTTAACACATGAAAGCAGCCAAAGACAATTCATAAAAAGGATATGGTTGTCTTCCAATAAAGCTTTATTTACAAAAACAAGCCACCTGCCAGATTTGCATAGTTTATAGATCCATGATGTAGTGTTTCTTGTCTATAAAAGCTCACATAGAAAATGGAAAAGTGGCCTTATCCTCATATAATTCCCTTACACATCAGTTGCCTTGGAACAAATTTACATTTTCAAAAGAAGTGTTATAGCAGAACTGACTATAGTTTTTAAAAGTTTGGCATGTTAGTAAAGGGGTATGTAGGCATATGTCAAGAGGATGAAAATTAGACAAACAGAGTCATTACTGTCTGTCTTAAGAATATAAATGTGCATATTTATATTATGTGGGACATACTATTATGTTATGTGGGACATACTAAATCAGATATACTCAATTGACCAGGAGTATTTTATTTCTAAAATTCAACTTTTGCTCTGTACTGTTTCTGTGTATGATATTTTGAAGTATTAATTTACTCCAGAAATCTCTTGCATTTAATTTAGTCTTTTAGAATTTTTTTTTTTTTAAGATGGAGTCTCACTCTGTTGCCAGGCCGGAGGGCAGTGGTGCAATCTCAGCTCACTGCAACCTTTGCCTCCTGGGTTCAAGTGATTCCCCTGCCTCAGCCTCCCAAGTAGCTGGGACTAGAGGCATGCACCATCATGGCCAGCTAATTTTTTTTTTCTTTGTATTTTCATAGAGATGGGGTTTCATCTTGTTGGCCAGGATGGTTTCCATCTCCTGACCTCGTGAGCTACTCACTGAGCCTCCCAAATTGCTGAGATTACAGGCATTAGCCACCACCCTGGCCGAAAGTATTTTAATTGAAGTTCTAAAATCAGAGTATTTAAAGTATGTTTCTATTATTCAGAAATAATAAATAACGAATCTGGCAATTCCTACCTAGTCTATATGACATAATACCCATTTTAATATTAGGATCAGAAACAAGCATTGCATATAACTGATATGGAAGATACTCTTCAGTTTTGACCATTTGATTTGAAATTACTTCACATTTTATGCGAGTATTTGTTAATTATCTTTTCCCCAGAAAATTAGTCAAGGATGAAGCACATAAATTCACTCTTACTTTACGGCCTCTTTTCAGTCAACGGGTTACATTTATGGCATATAGAATTGCCTGAATGCTTCTGGCAATTCAACAGACACATTAGTCAGAAGAACATTAAAACTGTTTCTCTTATTTCCCTACCTTCTGAATTTCAACGAACCAAAAAACTCTGGGGTCTCCTTAAAAAATATCCATGGTAAATTGTCCTGCTCGAGAATGGGATCTTGATGTCAGCGTGTATTTTGGGAAAATAAATTCAAAATATTGTGACTATTTCAGAAGCCCCAGATAGTTGATGAAAAACCCTAGTTAATGCAACAGTTTAATGTATTTTGTATATCAACAAAAATATCTTTAGGTATATTTATTTTATATTAATGTAAACATTAATATAATGCTTAATATAACATTAGTATTATACAATTAATATAATGTTAATATAGCATTAATATAAAAAATATAAACATTAATATAAAATATAAAAGTACAAGAACATGCCAAAACTTTAAATACTTTTTAAATATTTTTATAAATATTTTAAAAATATTATTTTATTATTAAATATTTTGCCATATTATAGTATAGCATGTTCAAAGGAAGTTGGGTAGGCTTTCATGAAATATTTATGAGAAGTTTTAAAACTAGTCTGCATAGTTCTTAGAAACTCCTGCATTCTAGTTACTCAGCTCTGAGTTACTCAACTCCAACACAATACACAGAATTATGTCTAAATATAATTGGGATACAGTTGCAAAGCCACATTGGTTCTCATTCTATCAATAATCAAAATGAATTTATATTGTATTTTACCAAAAGAAAAGAATTATACTTTCTACCTATGTCTATTTTTTAAACTAAATGTTAAAAATAATATGCAATAATTACTAGAATACATATTTCTGACTGCTAAATGATAAGAATTTTGTCTGAAATTAATTTTTCTGTTGATAAATTTGTCCAACATAGTTTATCTTGGATACTTGGACTGACTATGGATTTTAAAATTATGTATATACATGAATCTTATATGGAATATCTTTTGTTTGTTATATAATCATAACACAATAAAAATAATCAAACTCATGGTCAGGCACAGTGGCTCACCCTGTAATCCTAGCACTTCTGAGGAGGGTAAATTACCTGAGCTCAGGAATTTGAGACCAGCCTGGGCAACACGGTCAAACACTGTCTCTACTTGAATACAAAAAATTAGCCCAGTGTGGCTGCCTGTGCCTGTTACCCCAGCTACTCGGGAGGCTGAGACAGGAGAATTGCTTGAACCCGGGAAGTGGAGGTTGCAGTCAGCTGAGATCTCGCCATTGCACTCCAGCCAAGGCAGCAGAGTGAGACTCCATCTCTAAATACATACATACATACATACATACATACATACATAAAATAATCCAGCTCATTTTTAATGTGAAAACTTGAGAGGATTTTAAAGTTGATAGTAACATTTAAAATAATTCCAACTACCTGTTTTCTTTCTATCTAATTTCTAGATTATACCTAATAATATCAGATTACAAATTTTGGAAAAATAATCATCTCTAAAATGACTGTAAAATATATATTAATTCACATATGCTTTTATTATATGAAAAGATAGCTTTGTCAAAGCCCCATACATTTTGTTGTATTAGTATTTAACATAGGTACCAAGAATGAAATGTTCATTGTATAATTCCATTGTCAAAATTATACTTTGTTTGGTCTGCTAGAGCAGGAAGATACATACATCAGATTATGCATGAATGGGGGTATTTTACATTTCCTTATTCATGCCATTACATTGCTAAATAGTGGTACTATTGGAAAATTAAGTATTGTCAGGAGCTTGTAAATTGTATGAGGTCAGCGATTTTTCCCGTTTTGTTCCTCCTCTGTTCCAAGACTCACCATGTCTAGTGCAAAGTAGGTACTCAAATTTGTTGAATGAATGAACATCATCTTTCTATGCTTATTAAATCAATAAGAATTAGGAAAATTTTATTGTATACTGATTAATAAAAAGGGATTAGAAATCAAACAAATTACAACTCGGATGTCAGCTTTGGTTACTTTAGACAAGCTCCTTGATTTTTTTTTTTTTATCTTGAGTGGCTACATTAATGAAATGTGGATGATGATACCTAAATTATAAAACTATTATAAAGATTTAAAGAAAAAAATGTGTTATAGGTACTTAGCCAAATGCAAAAAACATAGAAACTACACATTTTTAAAGTAACTGTTAAAAGTAATTATGTATGAATTGATTTATTCATCAGTATGTGATAAGTACTGTAACACCAAGCTCTGGTTTAGGTTTTGTGGATGCTGAAAGCTGAAGGAGTTCAGAGTCAAGCAGAAGGATCAGTTATGTCAACAACTAATTATAATACCAATGTTTAATGTCCAAAAGAGAAGTATAAACATTAAAATGTTAAGATATGTATTTTATGTTAGATATGTTTTGCTCCAATCTCTTTTGAACATCGATGTCAAAGTTTGTTGAGCTGCCTTAAAGCACGTGGTAATATTACTGTTGCATTTTACATTCACACTCTATTTTTGGAATTATTTTTATGGTATTATAAATCATACATTTAAAGAATTTCGGTGCTTAATACAGTGTCTGCTACTCTAGAAATATATGCTAAATGATGAATAAAAGGACAAATTAATGAGAAGTCTGATTTGATTTCAGATGTGTGTGTGTGTGTGAGAGAGAGAGAGAGAGGGAGGGAGGGAGAGAAATAAGTGAAGATTGAGATAGATATAGCTGAAAAATAATAACTTTAAAAATGTGTCCATGAAAAGCACTCTCTTTTAAAGTAGAAACACCCTGAAGTAGAATTGATTGCTGGTTTTCTTATCACAATGTATGTGAATATCGTTTAATTGCCTCACAATTATTTGACACCTTATTATCCTGTTTGTAAAATTTGATTTTCAGTAGCATAGATGAAATAATTGTCCTTAATTTAAGAAAAGAAAAATTGTCAGATATTGAATGTTACGCTATTTAGTTATATTTTGGTTGTAACATTTAGTAAATTATTTCTAAACCTATTATGATTTGAAAGACAGTCCTATAAATTTTCTTAATGTTTGAAGCATTGGAAATCTTTATGAATATCCACATATATTCTCTTTCCCAATCATGTCTATGGCTGCATGTCTTTTTGCCTTTGTCTTTTTAATCACTGAATTGATGTAAATATTAGGGAATATATTGTAATTATTTGCAAGAATTTATGTTCTTATTATCTAAATGTGTTTGTCACACCTTTGGCCTCTGTCAAAGGAAGGATACTTTGGATCCTGGTTAAAGCAAGCATACCATGATATCTCAGGTAATAGATTGAAAGGGACTCAGAGAGGAACACAGGTGCCCACAGAAGAGAATATATGTTTATGTGCCAGGAAAGATTAATTGGGGAAAGCAAATAGAGCTACCTTAAATGTGATTTACCAAGCATGAGTTAGTAATCTACTATGAGACAAATGCTCATATTTGAAATTTTGAAATGATTTGGCTAGTCAAAATGTGTCTTTTCTAGGAGGAAGCTTGAAATGAGGCAACAGAAAACCTATTATGATACTATCCAAAGGATACACAACTGATACAGTTTTATTATATAAATTCAGCCATTTGGTATTCACTTATTTCAATAAACTTGACAATGTGGTATAAAAACTGATGAGTTTATTTGACTCCTTCAATACAATGAAGTATAAATTTTATAATAATTATAAGTACAAATATTCTTCAAAGTCAAGAAAAGAGGCGATGTGACCTGACATATTCAGTGTTAATCTACAATGCTGTCATTTTGTTTTATTCTCTAATTATATTCAAATTTGGGGAAAATTACTCTGTGCATTTATTTGAGTAAATTAGTCTAAGTAAAATTTATGATCTACGTTTTTAAGATAAACTATCTCCCACCTTCCCAGAAATACATCTTTTATTTATTTTCTTTTCATATGGCATTTGGTATGTTTATCCAGACAGTGAAATTTCATGTAAATTTCTGTAAATTTTGAGTCAAAAGTTTTGAGTTGAGGATGATAGAGTAGGTTTTCTTAGGGGACAAGATTACTGACAGGTTAAATCCCTTAAAATTTTAATAGCAATGCTCCAATTGATCTAGTCACTCATTTTTAAACTTTTTGAATATCTATCTAAAATCAATATCATGGAATACTTATTTCAAAAGGTCTAATACAGTTATGTCAAAAAATTATGACTTTATAGAGGAAATGTTTTTAGAGAATGAAAAGTATATTCCAATTATGTAAATACAATGATGTGATCTTGTGTACATTTTTGTTTGATAATGCTTGCCCATATTTAGAGCTAAAATATTATTACTGAAGCTATTGCCTTTGTCATTCTTTTTCTAGTTTTTTTGTATTACTGAATGATAATGAACACTTCTTCTGTAATTCCTTTGACTAATTTTCAGCCTTGGTGTTACTGTCTGGATATAAGTAAATTAGCCTCTTTACTACATTTTTGAGAACTTATTTATGTCTCCTTTGGAATTGTTTATTTCTGAGATATTTGATTTTTTGTTTCAGATATTTATAATTGAAGTAAACTATGGAGGAAGTAAAATAAAGCTAAACCCTTATTATTCAAATCTGGTAACCATCTTAAATTTAATAATTCTATTAAGTATTAGGTGAGATAGAAACATTTCTAAGTCATTCCTTTACTAGGGCAGATTGATATATGAGTTTTAGTTGAACCCAGATTCTTTCTTGACAAATTAATTTAATGATAATCACATAGATTTTTCTTCTCATAATGATGTTGTTCATTAATACTTTGATATTTTGCCTTCTAAACATTTTGACAGGTTTATTATAATTCTGCAAGAGCTTCAAAATATTTTCAGATTTTAATGATGATTGATTTATGACCTGAGGACCCTTTACATAATAGCATAGAATACTGATGCAAAATCTCTAACTACATCGACTAACTTGTTTTTTTCTTCACACATCTATTGCTATCCTCATAAAATATTTCTTTTTAAGAATTCACATCTTAATGGTTCTATATGTGTATAATATACAATAATTTGGCATTAAGTAATTTAACCTATATCAACTTATGTTCTGACAAATTTATACACACATTGGTTTCTTTTATTTGTGTGCTAGGGTAGCAATAAATAACCATTCTCTAATAGGCTTTCCCTTGTAGACTTTTTTGTTGTAAAAATTACTTTAGGCCCACAGCTCCTTAAATCATTGCAGCCTATATTGCAACAGGTGGCTGCAAAGGAATTAAACATAAAGGAAATAAAACAACGTAAAAAATCCATTGTTGGAATACAGTTACCACTGGCATAATTTCTTCCATCCATTCTCCTCAGTTCCTACCCATATAGCTGCCACACTCTCTTGAGCAATAATCTGGCAACTTTTTGCAAAACCATGGGTAATGCTTTACTGCCAGGCTTATAAATACCAGGTAGCTCAGCTTCAGCAATTTTCCTGACTTTGTGGGTTTGGTGACTCAGGATGAGGTGCAGCTGGAAATCCGGTACTTGATGGCTAGAGAAGGATCTCTTTTTTTTCCAACAGATCTGCTTTTGTCATATCAGCCTGAAAGAAACCATTTTTCTCTAAAAGTCTTTTTCAGAGTGTCCTAAATAGTGTGTAATATACAGGATGATTAGAGTTTAGATAAGATTTTCACTTTATCAAAGCCCTAACCTCACTGAGTTAAAAATTCTTTCCCTTTGTCCAAAATAATAGCATCTTATGAATGTGCATGTTACAAATAGTGGAGAGACAGAACTGAGAGTCTTGCCATAGAGGCTGGAAAATAGGACTGAGATAATCATTAACAATTGTGAGACATCATTGTTTCTTGTTTAATGGACTTAATAAAAAAGACTCTGTTCCAGTGGCTGGCATAAAGAGAGTGAATGTTGTTTATCAGAGTCTACATTGCACACTCAACTAAGGGAAAAAAGACATCTAGTTTGTCCACTTCAGTTTTATCAATTTAACCACTCCCTTCTATTGACAGGAAAATGAAGGGATAAAATTAAAATAGGTATATATAAAAAGTTATAATTAAACTCTTCTTATTTTATGTGTGTACCTTGAGCCAGACTCAGAGGTCTAGAGTGTATGCTCTACTTGTCTGGGTTGAGTCATATAACTCTTTCCCAGCCCGAGGGACCATTAGAATATTAGAATTTTCTATATTCTTAGTGAGGAGCCCACTACCCATATACTTAATATACTCAGTCCACAGATCTTAGAAGGGCAATATTGCCTTCTGGTTGAAGGTAAGGGCTCTGGAGCCAGCCTGACTGGTGCGAATTGCTCTTTTGCCATTAGTTGATTTCATGACAGTGATGTATTCTTAGGAAATTGTTTTGTGCCCAGTTTTGTCACCTGATAATCATCTGATAATACTGTGTTACTGAAAGAATTATTATGAGTATCAAATGAATTAACTTTTGCCAAGTGTTTTGAGCAAGAACAAACACATAGTAAGTATTCAGTACCGGGAAGCCTTTTCTGACTAAGTAAAGACTTTTGTTCACAAGCTCTCATGACCCATGTAGTTCTGCTTAGAAGCATTGGTCAGTTTTACTTTGTGTGTGTGTGAGTGTGTGCATGGGTATGATTCAAGTCTGTGTTTCCAGTAGAGGCTTGTGCTCTTTCAGACATTTCAAGTCTTGTTTTATATTAAAATTTGCTTTTACACTATTCTAATAGCATTTTATTCCTTATTGTAAAATATTTAGATAGATAAAGAGATACATAGATTTACCCATATGAGTCTTTTAAGGTCTAAATGTTCCACATTTTCAAGGCTATTTATAGTTTACAGCATAAGAATGTTGCACAAAATACAAGTGCCAAGGGAACATGCAGTATGGGAATTCATTTAGGGAATAGTTATAGGTGATTTATTTGAGAAGTAAAAGATAATTCCAACATCTCAAATTCTATATGCATTTGAAGTCAAATAATACAATATGTTTATGTCATGATTATACCCCAATAATAATTAATGTTATTATATTTAGTTTGTTTTAAAAACAAATATAAAAACAAACCTCCAGCACTCTGAAGTATTGTTACTTATGCTTTCTATCATCTGGATGCTTTATTTATCATTATAGAGTTTACACACTGAATAAAGTAGGCTAATTCAAATTCAGCATATTCCTTCTAACTTTTAAAAATTAGCCAGATATTATAAATCACACACCTAATGGAAGTATGAAAGAGTAAACATTAACATAATTTGCATTACTACATGAATAATTTTTTAAGTCATAATGCTATCAATAAAATTCCAAAACCTTCACGTTTCTCAAGTCCATGCTGAGCATTCCAGAAATCAGTCAGAATACTAGCATCTAGGGCAGGGCGTTCATTCTTTTAAATGCCTTGATGCATTCCAGGTGACACTTTGTATTTGAGTGCTACAGGATCTAGAAGTAGCCTAATTGTCTGCAAGAGGGTCAGCTATTTCTCTCAGCATCAGTTTTCCTACCAGTAACAGAAAGACACTGCCTTTTTTGTTGTAAGTAATATCGAGTAACATGATTAAATTCTTATATCAATGAAAATCCATGTGCTGAGTTCCTGTAATGATCGCATATTTATTTACTTCTCTGTAGATAAGTAGTCCTTATGTTAAAATTTTGAATTATGGCTTAGAATACAGTTATTTGCTGCAGGAAATAATTTAACTTTCTAAATTAAAAGATAGTATACCTCTTAATATTGGTTTAGCAACTAATCTTCTTATACAATTAAGAAGGCATTTATATAATATGGTTCATTTTAATGATGTTTAAAATGAAGTTGAGAAGAGAGGATGATAATTAAGATTTAAAAAAAAATAGTAAAACAGTGGTTTTGAAAGATTTTTTTCATTTACCACCTGAAGGAATTTTGTAAATACATGATGTACCTCTTTAATATTTTAAATTAACATTGAAAACATTTTTATTATAAAATTTAATAAAAGTTGTAAAGAATGTATTTTAGAACATTGAAAATATTGGCATTCACCCTTTTAAATTGATTCAGTAGGACTTAAATATAGTATGTAGTCGATATTTACCATTATTCAACTAAAAATACCTCTGAACAATGTCTTTTTAACAGGCTGATAATTTTACTTTGTTCTTTTTACTGCTTGAATTCATTCTTCCTTTTGAATTCTTTGACAAAATTTTATCTTACCATAAGAGGCTTCTGTACTTGCAGGTTTTTACTTGTTTACTCTCTCAAGCTTCTTTTTAGTCAACAGTCTATATTTTCCATGGAGCTATAAAGTGCTAAGTGTTTTTTAAAAGCCTCCTCTATATTGACTTATCTTTACATGTAATAGTAGTATCTAATTAAACAAAATTACATAAAATACATTTATTTTGATAAATATTATTATAAAATATAAAATATTGGTAATAAAATTTTCATTTACACTGTTGGAAGTGATGTAATAGTATACAGATACGAAAATAGTTTAAATGTCAATTTGTTTGTTTTTTTCACTCTTTTAGGCAGTACATCATAGTAATATTCTAGAGAGCTGAGAGGAATTTCTATTATAAAATGGAAAAAGCTGTGATTTTGAAAAAGGCCACAGAAGTGATTCTTGATCTTTAAGTGTCTTCTGAGGCACATTCATTTTAAAAAAGAGACTACACTGAATTTTAAGATCAGAAAGTTGATTATCTTAAAATGATCTGAAGTGCCGTGCCCTTTACGGACTATTTCTGTTTTCTCAGATTCTGTGTACCTGAGTTTAAAGACTTCTGTATTACAACACTTAATAATCGGCACTAACAGAGCCAGTACAACAGGGCAGTATTTAACTGAAACTATCATTTAGGTAACAGGGATTTCTTGTAATTGCAGAAATGATTGATTAATGTATTATTGAACATAATTTTTCTTAATTGTAAACATTTTTGTAAGTTTTGGATACCTATTCTAAAATCTCCAAATGTCATGATTATAGAAGTGTATTTAAGAAACAGTAAGGCAACTACCCAAGGTAGAATATTTTAGTTAACTTTAAGTACTAGATTCAGTACTTTCAACATATTCGTTCTCTACTATTGTGTTTAAATACATTGTTTTTCCAACACTGAGTAAAAGGAAAACATGGTTCATATGATACTGTGGGAAGAATGAAGAGACGGAACAATACAAATTGCTTTGGAGTTGATAAGTGTTTAAACTATTATAGTATTCCTGGGATGAACTGTTATTTTAGATGTTATCTATTACTACATGAAAAATTCAAAGACTAGAGCTTTAAATATGATCTTGTATTTTCTATGGGTCACAAATATGGATGTTACTTAACTGAGTGCCTCTGGCTCAATGTCTCTTATGAGGTTGAAGTAAAACTCTTGGCCAGGGTGGCTGTCTCATCTGAAGATACAATTTGTGGAGAATCCACTTCCAAGCTTATTCATGCAGGCCTCTTTACAGGGGAATGTTTTTGAGAGAATTTTCAGCGATGAGGAAGGCAACCTGAAGCAACTAAAGATTGAAGTGTCTGTGAGATCATACAGCCAATAGTCATTGGTTGCTAAGGTGAGAATTTTGACAATGAAAGGGAAAAACACCTACTTGTATCTGTTTGAGTGTGCGTGTGTGTGTGTGTATGTGTGTGTTTTAACTAGGATATACTTTTGAAATATTTCCAAGAAAGACAGGGATGAGAGGTTTGAAAAAAAAGCCCAGTGTTGTTCACTTTTGTACCCTGGGTAACCATACACAGTGCCTAGGACAAACCAAACACATGGCAAGGGTGTGTAAATGAAAGGAAAGCAGCTTTTCCTTCTGTTAGTTTAGTCAGTGAATACATATTTAAGAGAAGGCTCTAGGTTGAGACTGTCTGAATAGAACACGGATCCAGCACTTACTTGTTTAATGACACGTGTTTGGACAAGTTTCTAAAAGTTACTGTGACTCAGCTTTTCCATATGTAAAAGTGATATAATTTCGGTCTGTATAAGAAATAAATGAGGAGGAAAAAAACCCCCAAAGCATGTATATAGTTTATAACAGGCAGTGAGACACACAAAGAGCTTAATAAGTATTTATTCCTATTATCTATTTTATCTAAAAAAAAGATTTTCAGCCTTTTTTTTTTTTTTAAATAAGCTTACTTATATCTGTGGAGCCTGGAATCATTGTGGAATCTTAAATCATTTGTTTGTCTTACCGCTCTTTAGATAAGCAGACATTTATTGACCATCTATTAGTTGCCAAGCCCTGTGCTAGTTGATGGAGACATGAAGATGAATAAAACATGAACTTATGTATTGGGCCTTATTGTCTAGGAGTGGATATACACTTGTGGACAAATGAGAACAATAAAATATTCTGGACCCTGATATGGCATTGTCAATAGGCATTTTGAGGAATTGTCAGGAAGGTCTTTGCAGAGGAACAAAAGAAAGCTCTGTGAATATTACAGAAGTAGGGATTCCTTTGTTATATAAATAAAGATGATGAAGCCGTTCATGCTTGAGCTTCTACTTTTGCAATACAGCCAGCAGACAGAACATTTTAGAAGGTTATGTTTTGGTGTGCAGTGAGAATGTAAGACAACTTGAGCAAAATTCCTCTGAAGTATTCTGAATGCAGTCTTGGCATTTACACGCAAGTGGCCTTTTATGCGAGTAACTTCTAAATAGGGAAAATAACAGAATGTGAAAATCCTAGCAACTTTTGTGAATGACAATGAAAAAATCAGTTTGACTGTTTTCTGCCGGAGGGTATGTTTTGCCTCCCTACCTTGTGAGGATCTAAAGGTTAAGTACAGGTAACAAAAAAGTCTCACTGTTGTGATAACTATTTCTTTTAGGACACAGATAATTTATTTATTCGCAGCATTTGTTTAGGGCAGTGTTTTATAGAATACTATTGGTTGCTAAATTTATAAAATGAAGTAATGCCATCCTTGGCTAAAGGGATTTTTAAGAAAAAAGAAAAAGAAAATTTATCTAACAATAAGGAAGAGTGAGAACATTTCAAATAGCAAAAAAAGGCAAATATGAGAAATGTCTTCATTGTATTGCTTTTATAATTTCTTTCCCCCCTTAAAAAGGTATAAATACGTTAACTTCATCAGCATTCTTTACAGGTAGAAAAGGCATATATGTCTCAAAGCTTTAGCACTGAGAGATTACCAGTTCTCTATTATCTAAAAGCATAAATATAGTTCACTTGAGTACTATTATATTTCACCTATTTATCCAAATATAGTATATCTATTCCAAAGATAAATAATTTCTGCCACAAGATTTTGAAGTTGCAGGTTAAATTAATATAAATTACTGTCCCAGGCTTATTAAATTACTACTGCCCAATTGCACAGTTACATTTTTAATTTAAAGTGATTAATCTCTCACTAAAGAATGTGTGCATATCATAACAATCAATTAAACTACTCTAGGCTAATCCAACGGACTATTTTAGAACAGGGAGGACAAATGTGAAATATATGTTTTCTGTACTCTAATTGAACATTCTGAAAGGAGAATGTACCAAGCTAGGAAATTTTCTAATGCTTCCTTGCTTATCACTGATTTGCTTGGTAGCAGTGTTTATTGCATGTCACATGCTGTAGGATGTCTTACTTATTTGTATAAAATAAAAGCATTTGTTTAAATCATGACATTTTAAGCATATTTTGTTGGAACTGGAAGGGGATGGTATTAGTTGGGACACAATGAACAAAACCACTATGTTAGCTCAGCCAAGAGAAAAGGAAAACATTTCATTTTGGTTGGATTCAGAGCTCATTTCTGACAGTCTGACAAAGATTTATGGTTTCTTTTCTGTCATTCCCTGTTAGTCCCCGTGGTACTACATCGTTCTTGAAGTACACAAGAAACAGTTCATGCTAATGGCAAGATATTTTATTTGGAGGTGCATTTTAAAGGTGGATTTAGGAAATGTTAGCAAAGCTGCTCTGATTTTCTGAAGTAATGCTGAGGTATGACTACCAAGTATAGGTCTTGATTAATATTCATAAAATATATCTTACATTTTCTTTGTTTTATCAAACTACCTGCCAAGATCTTGTGTTAACTGCTGTGACTATGCAGATTCCTTAGTAGCTTTGATAGTATTTCAAGGATTTAAATTTCAATTCAAGAATATTAAATCAGTGATAAGTGAAGCTTCTAAATTATATTACTTCATAGATTTATAGACTGTATGCATTTAGTGTTGAAACCTGTAGACATTCTCTTATTCATCATTAAACATATCCGTAGATCATGTAGATCATGTACTGATGAAGAAATAAAGATAGCCTTTAATTTCAAAAATCTACAATCTTATGTAAGCATTTTAGTTAAGAATTTAGATCTAAAAAGATAAATCAACTTATCAAAAAATGTTAGGTAGATTAGCAGCATTACAGTCTATCTTGGCTCAGGGTCGTGTCTTTGGGTTTTGCTGAATTTGGTCATATGACTCCTCATTGCACTTATGAGTCAGATTTTCTGTTGTGCCATAGTCATAGTACTCTCTCTTCTGGCGGATGCCTTTCTCAATTAATTAGTCTTTGTGCTGTTTCTTACCGTAGTCAATTACTCAACAAATATTCTTGTGTATCAATAGTTTCTAAGGGCAGTGACTCTTTTTATTTTATTTTTTTGAGAGAATCTCACACTGTCGCCCAAGCTGCAGTGCAGTGGACGTGCAATGTTGGCTCACTGCAACCTCTACCTCCTGTGTTCAAGCAATTCTCGTGCCTCAGCCCCACGAGTAGCTGGGATTACAGGCACACACCACCATGCCTGGCTGATTTTTGTCGTTTTCGAAAAGACAGGGTTTTGCCAAGTTACTCAGACTGGTCTGGAACTCCTGACCACAAGCAGTTCACCCACCTCAGCCTCCCAAAGTGCTGGAACTACAACCATGCGCCATGGAGCCTGGCTAGCAATTACTCTTGCTTATATGCTATCCCCTGCTCCCTGTTTTGTTTCTTTACTTATTAATAAAGTTATTTAGTTCAGTTCATGTGAGCACACTGAATAAACATATAGAATAAATGAAAAGATATTGTACCAAATCTTGAAAAAAGAACCATTCAGAAATCTATCTCACAGATAATTTTTAAAAATTTATAACCTTTTGGTAATTGTTCAGTTCAATACATCTAAACTTAATTTCAGCCATAGTTAGAGCCTCTATTCAACTTATGTAAAATCAAAACCGTCAAATGCACCAGAAAATCTAATGAGTTTTCCATTATTAAGTTAGAAAATTAATGGGCCAATTTTAATTTGATGGTATAGTCAAGTTTTGGTGAGGTAGTCATTTCTATTTTATAATTATTAAGCTATGGTAGCATTTACTTTTTAAAGATAATTATTGTATATAGAAGAGTGATTTACGAAACACAAACACATGCACACAACACAATTTTAAGCAAAAGAAAGCTATTTGATCTATAAAGATATCAATATACCATGAATAAATTATCTGCACCAAGGTGCTTGGTACAAAAATGTTGTGGAATGAAGGATTTTAACTGTCTACCCTTTAACTCATTATAAGCAGAACTTGCTTCCCAATTTTACTGTATATTTTCTTCAGTTTCTCTGAGACATTTGACTAGTGTGGCCCAGCAATAGAAGTGTATGTCAAAGAAGGACATAGAAAGCTTAGGGAAGGGTCTAATATTATTTCCTCTTCACTTGTCTTCAGGGATTTAAGAGGCTGTCCATAATTGAAAATGTATCTTAATGTGTATTTGTGGGCTGGAGTCAGTACATCCTGCCGTAATATGATGATATGTCTTTATTATTTTTAAAAACTTTAGTTAATTTGACACTAGATATATATAAAAACATAGATATATACAGTGTCAAAATATATATGTATATATTTTACTACAGAATTTGTGAAAAAAACTTGTCAGTTTTTAGTGTTTAATGTATTACATTTTTCATCTTCAAAAAGAGGCTTGAAATTGGTGATTTTAGGGTTTTCATTAGTTCTGACACACTGTGACTATACAAATATGGACTTTATACTTTTTACATATATGAAACCATTTTAATTAATTTCCTCATGAAAACCTCTTAAAAGTCACGTTTCATTTTTTCTTATGAATTTGCTTGGAGAATAAAACAAAGTAATAATCACTTTCATTTGTGACAGAATCTTCCATAGTCAATAAAAAGTTTACATTTGTCAGATTACTTATGGGCATTTAGGGTGAACTATATGCTAAAAGGATTACTGCTACGTTTCTTTTCCAATAGTTTTAGATCTTCTGCTTAATGTTAAGATATACAAGCTCACATTGAGATATGTGTTTGTTTAAAAGCATCTCCAGTGATGTCAAAGTGGTTATGGTAATAGTGTTAGTGAACTTTTGCTTTTTTGGCTGGACCACTGTGAATCAACAAAGTGAAAGAGAAAGGGGAAAAAAAAGGAATCAGAGAGAGGTCATGTCTGAGAGTAGCTAATGGATGCTTTTGGTTTAATGATCTCTAAAATGTTTTTTTTAAATGCTCCTTAGAAGTCAAAGAAACTTCTCCATTAGATTAACTGTTTTATTCACTGGAAACACCGATGTTCTGCAGATGGTCAATCACATTTCTTTTTGGCTTCTGCTGTATGTTTTCATATCTGAATCTTTACAAAATCTGGGCAATCCAATATAGGGCTATTTGACTTTTTCAATATGAAATAAAGAGGATCATTGATATATCTCTTTCTTGGATCTGGATAATGATGTCTAGCCTTTTGATATTTACTGGCAGTATTCAGCAAATTTTCCCTTAAGTATTGAATTATAAAAATGAATGCTCTCCTATCAAAAATTGTATAGGTACATGTCTGTGTGCACATGTCTGAGTTTTATCTATATAAAGGTGAATGCAAAAGAAAAGCACTAATTTTATTTCAGGTAATATTATGTTTCCATGGTAAGGAAAAAAAAAACTATAGAGATATACCCTAACAAACTCTTAAGAGTTTTCTTTCTATAATGTGGGTCATATAGAAAATACTTAACAGATCTTTGTCCAATTGATAGGCATTAAAGCTATACTTTTAGCTGAACTGACAG
This sequence comes from Cheracebus regulus, assembly GCA_963574635.1. Lineage (NCBI taxonomy): Eukaryota > Metazoa > Chordata > Mammalia > Primates > Pitheciidae > Cheracebus > Cheracebus regulus. Next base: position 105,458 of record CAUYQU010054006.1, on the reverse strand, counting down.
GTGAACTGTCAAAATTTTTCTCTTTCATTTTCTTTTCACCCCTTCTTTTAAAAATTTTTAGATGTTAGCTATTAGCAGATCAACTCTAGACAAAATTGTCAAGGAGATGCCTCTTGACATCTTGACTCTTTAACCTTTTTTCTTTTTTTGACACCAGGCTTCCAACCAGACCCTGTTTTCCTTCCTGTATTCCCTAAGTATAAATCAACTACTTCTGCTAGAAAATTTATGTGTTTTTAAAAGGAGCTTATAAAGAGATGTTTAGACATACATAAGGTTTAAACATATAAATACACACATCACTCCCCATGCAAGGGCCATTCTCAAAAAAAAAAAAGTATTGATTATGTTACTTACCTACCTTTCTATAGAGTACCTTGGTGAAAAATAGAGTTGGGATGTAAGGCATTCTTTATATCTGTGAAAGTACACAATGTAGGATCTCTGACCACTGATAGAAATGATCCTTAAATGGGATCTACTGTATGAAGGCCTTTAATTTTTTAATTATAAGTAGAATAAAAAATATAGGAAATTGGTAAAGATTAAATTAGCAGAAACTATTTACAGAACCCAACACTGAAGAAAACACCATGGTGCATAAGCCTTGATTAAAGTAATTAAAGAAATTTGAGGAATGACGGAATAGTGCAAATTCACTGAAACATGTATGTTAGAGGTGTAATGACCATAATAGTATTTGCATAATGGTTAAAAGTTTTGATATTCATATTAACAATGTTCCTAATGATAGGGGTTCTCTCTTTCTTATTAGTATGCTTGTTATCTGCCAAGAATACAAAGTTATTTATTTTTTTGAAAAAATTTCAGCTTCATTGAGGTATAATTAACAATTAGGATTTGTATATATTTGAGGTTCACAAGTTATTTTTGATGCATGTATGCATTGTGAAATTATCTCAATCAAGCCAGTTAACATATCCATCTCTTCGTTACTATACTCTTTTTTTTAAAATTTGTGATAACTCTTAAGATCTGTCCCCTCAGCAAATTTCAAGCATATGCTATTATTAATTGTAGTACATGCTGTACATTATATCTCTAGAACTCATTTAGCTTGCATAACTGAAACTTTATACCCTCCAATCATCATCTCTCCTCTCTCCATTCCTCCCTATCCACTGCCACTATCAACCCCCTTTCTGCTTTCTACTGCTATGAGTTTGACTGTTTTAGATTCCACATATAAGTGAGGTCATTCAATATTTGTTGCTCTGTGTTTGGCTTATTTTACTTAGCATAATGCTCTCAGGTTCACTCATACTGTTCCAAATAGCAATAGTTCCTTCAAATTTAAGACTGAATAATATTTTATTGTTTAAATACACCACATTTTCTGTATCAGTTTGTTAATATTCAAAACATGTAAGGGATGCATGAAACTCAAGAGCAAAAAATAAAAAATTAAATGACAGCGTAAAAATGAGCAAGGGGCCAGGCGAGATGGCTCATGCCTGTAATCTCAGCACTTTGGGAGGCCATGGTGGGTGGATCACCTGAGGTCAGGAGTTTGAGACCAGCCTGGCCAACATGGTGAAACCTCATCTCTATGAAAAATACAAAAAGTAGCTGGGCCTGATGGTGGGTGCCTGTAATCCCAGCTACTTGGGAGGCTGAGGCAGGATAATCACAACCCAGGATGTGTAAGGTGCTGTGATCCATGATCACTCCACTACACTCCAGCCTGGGTGAAAGAGTGAGACTCCATCTCAAAAATAAATAAATAAATAAATAAAATAAAAATGAACAAAGGATCTAAATAGATATTTTTCAAAATAAGACATACAAATGGCCAACAAGTATATGAAATGGTACTCAACATGAAAATGCAAACAAAACCCAGAATTCTTATTTTTAAATCACAGCCAATCACTCTAAAAGACATGGAAATTTGCTGAACACTTTACAATAATCAATACTGATATCTTAAACATAGAAAAATTAAAATGTACTTAACACACCTCTAGTAATATAGTGGTCTTGGTCATGAACACTCACTTATTTCAGGCAGCCAGGGTTTGAAACTATATAATTGCCAATGACCTAATTAATATAATGACCTAATTAAGCTCAATGATAGGATTTAATCAAATTAAAGGATTTCATGCATTTCTTCATTCTTGCTAAAATTACCAAATGATTACAAAGTTTTATTCATGCAGTGAATATAGAAAAGAATAAAAAGTAAAAGGCAAAGAAGAGAAAAGAAAGTCAGGAGGGTGTGCTGCAAATAGTGTGTGATATCTAAGGATGCCAATATTTTAGGGATTGGCTTTCTTGGTCTCCTTATAGGAAGATGGACCTCAAAATTATTTGACTCTAAAAGGCCAAAAACACTGTATATGTACATGTCCTTCATGTGGGCAAAACCACTGCAGTTTGTTGAGATTTTTAAAAAAAACAAAGTATTCTTGAGGAACGAAGACATTTTATTTTGTAAGTTCCAAAGCTCATAAAATAAAATTAATCCATGGAAACCTTTATATTAGGAAGGAATTGGGATATTATATATTACTGAGTGATGGGTTTTTTTTGTCAAGATCATATGAAAGTTTCAAAGATAGTATATTTGTGTTTTATTTTAAAAACACATATTTGAATATGCATTTTAATAATGATAAAATAAGACATACTATAGAGGAAAAAGAAAGAAGGAACTGTTTTCACAAGGCTACAAATTTATTTAGTTGATTAAATAATATTCTTATTCTTTCACAGAAAAGAAGTAATTATCTTCCCTTTATTTTAACATTTTTAGAGAAAAAGTAAAAGATGTAAACTTTGTGATTAGACTGTCATTTTTCGTGCATTTTTTAAAAATTACAAGCAAAAATATGTTTTCTTTCCTAATGCTGTTTTCTTGAGATATTTCAGGGAACACCTGAATTTTTAGTGATATTTCAGGGAACACCTGAAATATCACTAAAAAATAAATCAATGTCTAAAAAGAAAGAAAAAAATAATTTTGGGGTTAGCTGTCAAAACTGTGTCTTGTTTTAACAATCACAGCTGATTTTTAAAGAACCATGCTAGAAGAACCAAAACAAGACAGTGGAGATAACCTTTGATCCTAAAACAGATAAAAGAAAGATTACTAATTATTCAAACTCACATTTTTAACTCTCAAAAAATTGACACAAATGTAGTTATCGAATTAAACAATGTTTTAACCTAAAGTTGTTTCAACACTTTCATTGTAAAAAATTATCTGCTTTATCCATCATCACTGGGAAATTAATTTTAAGCAGATTTCAGTGAAATATTCGCTTAAAAGTATTCAGATATATTTTCAATAATATGCCAGCTTGGTTATTTCTGATGGATTTTCCATCACAGTCAATCTGTGTTTCCTTACTTTATTTCCAGCTGGAAACAAATGTTAAACAATAACACTATATATCTTTCTGTACAATTTGCCAATCTGGGTTACTGTGGAACCTAGGTACTCCTGAATAGTCCTTGTGAATCACCACTGTGCCAAGAAAAGACTGAACAAAGAAATGATTTATTTACTGAATCATTGGTATAGTTTTTTAAGCTACATAACTCAAAGATGTTTTACCTAAGATAGAAAAGGCCTTCTGCAGGGATCAAAGTGATGATACCTTTAAATAAAAATAGGGGGCATTAAACCACTTTAGGAAATGTTTAAATTATTAAGAAAATAAAATTTTATTAAAAGCTTTCTACAGGCTTTTATATTTAAAAGTAGTCTTTGTCAAAATAGTTTTGGAAAGCCACTTTTACACTGTTATTTTGCAAGTTTTCTGTATTTCTGTTGCATGGTCTCTAGAATGGGTTGCTGCTTGGCTTCAATTAATTCAAATGTAACTTGGAGATAATTACATAATGTATCTTGCAACCTAATGGGAAATAAAAATAATTACCTTGTATAATACTGTCTGACTCAAATTATTGGGATCAGTTCATTGAAATTTTCAATTTTGAGATGCTTTGAATAGCGCAGACTCCCAGAGTATGCAGTGTAAAGAACTCTAAAATGAAATATGTTTTTCCACTTTTGTATTTAACTCTTCATAACTTTCACATTTCTTAACGAGGCTGTTGTTTTTCAAGTGCTGTTCTTTCCAGTAACCAAAAGCTCTTTTGCGTTTTCCTATTGTCTTAATTAAAGATACCATATTTGATTAATTATCTCTCTACATCATAAAATGTATAGTATTACTTGTATAGACATCTTTAGGAGTCATTCGGTATAATTTAAAAAGAAGTGCTTGACATATTTAATTTGTGATGTCATTGATTTTACCACTATAAAATATACCAAAATATACCGAATGTATAAACGTAGAAATTAAATAATGATAGCACTGAATTATTCATTCATAGGTATTCTCTTGTTGTGATACATTATTTAAGAAAATTATAGGCTTAGCACAGCGGCTCACGCCTTTAAACCCAGCACTTTGGGAGGCTGAGGCGGGTGGATTACCTGAGGTCGGGAGTTCAAGACCAGACTGATCAAAATGCAGAAACCTCATCTCTACTAAAAATACAAAATTAGCTGGGCGTAGTGGTGCTTGTTTGTAATTCCAGCTACTTGGGAGTCTGAGGCAGGAGAATCACTTGAACCCGGGAGGCAGAGGTTGTGGTGAGCCAAGATCACACCATTACACTCCAGCCTGGGCAACAACAGCGAAAGTCTGTCTCAAAAAAAAAAAAAAAAGAAACAGAAAAAGAAAAAAGACACTTATAAACTTTTGAGTTACATTATTTATAAGTACATGAAGGAATGTCATAATTAAAATCTATATGCTATCATAAGTTATATAGAGATTTATATAACATATATAATATATATGAATTAATAACATAGTACAGCAATAACTTAAGTATAATGTGTTCAGTTATAAAATTCTTTATGAGCATCTAAACAGGACCTGACATATAATATATTCTGCTCATACATTTAAATATATTAAATACATTCTGCTCATGTATTTCAATATATTAAATACCTTCTGCTCATGTATTTCAATTTTTTAGCCAAATTAGACCAGTGATTCCTTTTCTTCTTAGGTACTGCCACTTGGAAATTCTCCCCTGGACCCCTGCTTTTCTTGACTTACTGTTTTCTCACTGCCTTTTGCTAAGTGACACCTGGAACATGGTACTGAGCTTTGTAGTTTGTCCTAATACTGCTCCCGTTAAATTTCTACACTGATAAGACTAAGCAAGATGAATGGAACAAATGGATCCTTTCCATTTGTTGGATCTGTTTCCATTTTGCCTACCAATTAAAACCCTAAAAGCTGAGGAGGTATTTTTGGCTACAAAGCAGTTTTCCTTATCCTGGAACTTGCAATGTCAGTATCTCTATCTAATTCTTTTTTAGTTTGGTCCTCACTGCATTATTGGTCATCGCTGTGAAATAAAGTTTGAGAATATTTAAATAAAATGTTAGCTTAAGAGTATTAGGTATCATATTTGTAATAATCTGCCAGCTTGGTTGTTTCTGATGGATTTTCCATCACAATTGGTTTTCTCTTATTTTATTACCAGGTGTAGCCAAATATTAAAACATTATCATATTTAGAATGTAATGAAATAATGTTATCAGTGTCTTAGAACCTACTAAGAAACCTTCCAAAAAAGCTGTTATTATTATTTATTTCTACTAAGTTGTATGTATTTTAAGGGTTCTTATAATTGAATAATTTAATAATTATGTATAATTAGGATAACTTCATAGATTAAAATTACTCTCAGTATTGTATTATTCCCCATGAAGATTATACTTTGTGGTTGAATCAACTATTTTAAAAGTTAGCTTATAAGATGACTTATTACATAATTTGGTAGGTATGTATAAATGCAAATTATCAAACCATGAATGTAAAAAAGGTGTTGTTGAACTTACTTTTTCAAAATGTGTTTTTGTAAACTTACTACGTTAGCTATTGATTTTAAAACCATAAATATGTATTTAAATAAACTCTCAGTCAGGCTAAAGTTACAGCAGAAATATTGCATCATCTAGCACAACCTTAGAAACTCTCCCTTGCTGGCAATCGTCTCTGCCTCCCTTTGGGTATTTCAAGCACTGATATTCCAAAATGAGTCATTAAGAAAGGTGTTTAATTTGAAAACTATCTAGGTGCACCATACTGAGATGAGATAATTTCAAAACGTGTATTTTTCTCTCTTGCCTGGTTGCTACTGATATACTAAGTACTGAGGGAATGAAATATGGGAAAATTATACTGCGATATTTTGTGAATCACAAGAGACTACATTTCTTTCATAATCTCAAGAATTATTTAAGACTTATACAGATATCCTTTTAATGTAAGGGAATTCTTAAAAAATTGTTAATTTGTCTGCTATAAATGTATTTCCATTATTTTACAGTAATCTTTTCTCATTACTGTTTATTTAAGCCCCTTTTGAAAAAATGATATTGAAATTTTAAAAAATGTGGAAATCCAGAGTTTTACACTCAGATTGTTTATGTGAAAGAGATAAATGGGACTGACCCTCATAGTAACTGAACCTCAGTGAAACTATGTTATGTTAATCTAGCTCATGATGAGGTTTACCTTCCCCTGAATTCCTCTTTGTCTTGGAAAGTGTTCAAAGTGTAAGTAGATGTGTATTTTTTCCTTATCTGCTGGAAGGAGTTGGAATAGGTTGAATTTGACTTTACTACCTCAATTCTTAGAACTTCTCTATTGTAGACTTTATTTTTAATTCAGCTATTTAAGAATGGTCATTGTTTTCTGAGAAACAGTGTTAAGAAATGAGATGTTGTTTCCTAGTTTAGACTCTGAAATGCATACTGTACCTTAATATGATTTGGATTATTTAAGAAGATATTTAAAGTTCATTATTCTCAGCTATGGAATTTTTTTTAACCAAACTTGACTATAGTGCCAGTCGCATTGATAATGATTTTATAATTTCACAGGATAAAATGATATTGATTTGATATTGAAATCAAATCCTGGAATTCCATTTATAACACATTGTCAGTAGATACAATATATTGTCACAATTATCAATCATGAACTACTCAGGTGATTTTATTTTTACAGTCGCCAAATGTATAAGGCTTATTAGTCTATCCTAATCATAAAGGTTCGGTAGATAGTAAAAATCCAATAAATATTAGAAACATTTGAGGATACATTGACCTATCATAAACCAAGTTGCATCTTTGAGTTAGAATTGGTATGAGAAAGTCACAACTAATTCTACTTTGAAGATATATTTGATTGTTCTCAGTAACATTCAGAATAATCTCAGTTCCCTTTTTAGGAAAATTAATAACAGAATTAAATACACTTGCTGATTCAAATTATATTGATAGATTTTGAAATCTTTTAAAAGCTTTTATTTGGGAAGTATCATTCTTTTTTTTCTGATTGTTTCAGCTTTTGCTGTAACTTAAGAAGCACTTGTTTATCTTCTGAGGACCTCGAAGTTCATGGTTCTTGGTTACTCTCCTAATGAAATCTGTGATGTTGCCCTTCATTTACCCAATACATGCATGAGTAAAATGGGTTATTGTTATCTATTCAGGTGTACCAAAGACATATATAATGCCAGATAAAAATTATTGCCAGTGAAGATACCTAGGGCCTTCTGTTTATGGCGTGATTCTCGCAGGCTAAAGTTTGTTTTAATATTTCAGTGTATAGCTATATTCTAGATGTTCACCTCACTCCATTCAACCTACAAGTTAAACACTAATCACACCTAGCTGAAAGCTCCTTTACATAAGGTATGCTGCAGAATCTGTAGTCAGTACAGGTGATGAGAGGCAGTAAAATCTAACGACTGAAAACACAACCTTGCGTCTAGACTGCGTAGATGCAAATCTGGATTTGATTACTTTTAACCATGTGACCTCAGCAAGTTCTTTACCTCTCCATGCCTCTGTTTCCTCATTTGCCAATTAGGAAAAAAATAGACCTTTTCTTATGGAGTTATGATAGGATTAACAATAATGTTTACAGTTAGAAGCAATTAAACGAGTTAATACATGGGAGGCTTTCAGAACAGTGCTTGGCATAGTTAAGGGCTTAATAATGTTAGTAGTTATTATGAGGAAGATGATTATTTTTCCTGGTTCTCTGTAGAATTTGGAATAAATTCACACATTCCTGTTCAAAATAGATTTATTTATTTTGAAATAGACACCTATTATGTTCTGAATGTTTTAAGTGTAGCTTACTTGCCCTTCCTGATTTCTACTACACTTGAAAACATAAAAATCAATCCTTGATTATTATCATAAATGACATATTGTAAATAATTGTTAATTTTTTAATAACTTTAAAAATTATATCTATGTTCATTCAGATTTATCACAGCTAGTTATGAATATTTGAGATTTTATGAGTATTTTTATTTTTAAAAAACAAGGGTTTCATTTTAACAATTGTATATATGGAAAGAACATGACATCCATTTTTTAGTTTTAATTATTGGCCAGGCAAGCAAGTATTTTCCAAATTAATTGCTTTTAACATAATTATTTATACATACCTTTAGTTTAATATTCACTGATTTTATTTTCAATTGAACAGATCAGTAGAGACAAATATTAACAAAGCCTATTAGAAATGTTCTCCAATCAAATGCTTTGTGGGATCTCAGAAAGATGTTAACTTGATGGCACTTCACAAGAAAGTAATCCTGTGTTAAACATTAATCTACTTCATGGATAATAGATGTGCTGCTGTAAAGCCAAAAAATAACAATACTCATCAAATATAAATTTGTTTGTAAACATTAATAGATATTTATTGTATCACATTATTATCTGAGAGACAGTTAAATGAAACTTTAATTCTAAAAAATTTTCTTAATAAAATTACCATAGGGAGATTATTTCTCTTCCATCTTAGCATTGAATTATAATGTTTGAAATATAATTATAAGGGGATGTGTGTTTTTTACTTCAGCAATAAAAAGATAAATATTATTTGCTAGTGTTTCAGATGATGTGTTGAGATTTAGCATTTCATTTCTTGAAACATGTAGGTAACCTTAAAATTTAGGTTTACCATGAAATTCATTGAGTAGAAATAGGTTGTTCTTGCTCTGATCTCTCTGAAACTTACGTAGGAGATTGTAAGGAAGCAATGAGAGAAGAATGGAGGTATGACTGAAAGTTCTAGTGGAAGTGTCACTTTATACCTGAACTACTCTCCCTACTCCCAAGTCTATTCAACATTTTACAGTATCTTCTGTGAACATCCTATGTTTTTTCCCCTTCTGTTTTCCCTCATGACTTATGTTTACTTCTGCACTGATAAGACATAAGAGATACTTCTACAACTTGAAAAATTGTTGACTTAATGCTCTTCAAATAATCTATTAATTTAAATCATATGGGAAACTTATAGCTCATTGTGAACTCCCACCATCCTAATTCTGGCAAATATTGTTACTAACACCGATTGCCTAAGGTATTTTTCTTTTCTCTCCATTTTTTCCTACATACCATGACCAATTTAATTTTCTCAAAGCTTGGGTATTTCCAATGGACCTTCTGATTCTATCCCCTTTTCTACTCGACTACTCACAAATGTTTATCAAATGTTTTTCTATCCCACTTACCACTAAATGTAATCTCATTTGCCATTTATAACCCCACTTTTGAATATAAATCCTTCACTAAATGAGAACAAGAATTTTTCTTATTTATTGCATGCCTACTCTTGCCAAGAATCTTTATAGCTTCTTATATATATTACCTTTATTTAAGCCTTAAACCACCTGGTAAAATAAGTATTAAATTCAGATGTGAACATTAGGGTATAGAAAATTTAAATAATCTGCTTTTGTCGTACACCTCACAACTCAAAGAGAAAGGACTTAAAACTGTCCTTTTCATACTCCAAAGTTCATGTTATGTCTTCTATTCATTCTGCTTCTCATGACCCAGACTTTTTGATGTTTTATACTTGAAAACAGTAGCTTAGCTTTTTTTTTTCTAAATCTGTGTGGATATAAAGGACTAGGAAAATATGACTAAATTCAGTTCTAGGTCAAGATAAATGCATATTTACTATAGATGAAATTTCTTGAAATTTCTTCCAAGTTGTATTTGATTTGAATGTGTTATAAAATATACATCTATCCAGATAAGTCATTACTGCCAGATGCAGAACAATACTATTCTATCTAAAAGTGCTGTAATTATCTGGAATCAATATTTGATCTCAAATAGCATAATGTCTGCTAAGCAGTGCTATGCAAATTTGGAACTCTGTCAAAAATATTATACTAAAAAATGCAAAAGCTGCATTTTTTTCTGTGATGTCACTATCTAAAAAATGGTTTATTAATATAATGATTCATTTAACACTTCTATTGACTCAGGCTCCTCATATCAAACAAAAGATCATTTACAAAAATGGATTTCACAACAAAATGTTTGAACATTTAGGAGCAATATAGAGGACTATAACAGTTTTGGGGATATATTTACCATAAATATTTATCCCCGATCTTAAAAGACAGTACTTGTGTTAATTTATATGTACTGATATATTTTGTCTTTAACTGCTATAAATTTCATGATTTGAAACCAGTCAAATTGAATTTATACTCCTTCAAAATATTTCCTATTTTCAAATATAGCCTTCAAAATATTTCCTATTCCACCCTAATAGATCCTTCATATTGCTGTCTGCTGCTCCTCACTTTTTCCTGAGAAACAAAATGACTTGCCATTCTGCAACACACTGTCTTTTAACACCTCTTTACCTTTACTATGGCAACTGTTAGTTCAGAACGTTCTTTGTTCATCTACTGTTGAGTGAGATCTTATCCATTCTTCAAATTATAGCACAATTACCATGCTCACAGGTCTTCCAGATCTTTCAAGCTGTGTTATCACCTCTATTTTTTTTTTCAACTCTCTTCTTCTTTATCAAATTTGGATTTATATTTTACCACTTGTATTTACTGCATTATTTCATTTTCCTTTTCTTCCTCCTTGTTTTCTTTTCCTCTTTCACTGGTTCTTCCTCCTTCTTCTTTAATGCAGGAATTATGCTTTGTATATCTTAACATATCCCCATGAGCAAACACAGTGGATCCTTGTAATAAATTGATAAAGAACACACAGGTAAATTTGTTGAATTAAATATTTCTTGAAAAATATTAAACAAGATAATTGAGAGTATGTCCTCTGTGAATTTCCAAAGGGAGTTAGCACTATTTAAGAAAGTGTTCATGACTAGAATATTTAACTCATTATTACTGCTAAAAAAAAAAAACTCAGTGGTTAAATACTTGCTTCAGACTTGTTTAATATAATTTTATTTGATCCTCTAAATATTGAAAAAAAGAAAAGATCCTTGAGTCTTACTGTGTCTTGGTTTTCAGAGTCAAATTTTCAGGAGAAATTCTATGAATAATAGGAGGACCCAAACTAATGATGCTTTGCAATTCCATAGTATATTCACATGCACTCTGTAAATTGAGAAACAATACGTATAATTTTTCAAGAAAACAAGAGAACCTTAAAAGAGAAGCATACATGTAAGTTTCAGATATTGTAAATTATAGCTAAAATTTACAAAACATAATATATCTTACTGAGTTGAAACTCCTTTAAAACTCATTTTGCTTTTGCCCAATGATGATCATAACAAATATATTAACATTTGATAGGATGGTGAAAGAAAGAACTTGTGTTATAGTCAGGTAATTTTTCATCTTGCTGTCCTACTCATTTCCCTTGTGTTAATTATAGAGCTCTTGTTCACATCAGAAGGAGTCTTCCATGTAGATCCACGTTTGAAAGGATATTTTTTTGTAAGAGATGTCATCTATCACTTCATAGGGCATGGATTACGAAGCATTGCTTTAATGTGCCTATGATTCTGCAATATTGGAAATATTGGAATCTTGAATTAGAATAATAAGCATTTAAGTCCCTCACCTAAGCATTTACGCATAATTATGCTAGTTCAAATATATTTTCTAGTTTGACTAAATGAACATTTCTAAGAAATGCTTGGCTCTCTTTGGTTACCATGGACAGATCTTATTTACAAACGTAGAGAGCTATATGCACACAAATCATGATTACTTTGTTGCTCTGATATCAGATATTTTCTTTACCTGTTAATGAAGTGACAAATGATTAAATGAAACAAATGTGTTATTCTTTTTTGAAATTTATATCACTTTTTTATTATAATTAAAAAAAAATCATAGACACAATGTGTTGCTTTGTTGACCAGGCTGGTTTTGAACTCCTGGCCTCAATCAGTCCTCCCACATTGGCATCCCTAAGTGATGAGATTGCAGGCATGAGCCACCATGCCTGTCCTTATATCTCATCTTCATACATCAATGTTATATTATTTTTACCATTTTATCCAGGTGCCAAATTATACCTTGATACAATTTTATACCATGTTACTATAAATTAATTTTATATCATTAAAAAGGTAACTTATGGAAAAGACTTGTTTGTAAACCAAAATGGTCTTAAATTTTTCAAATTTTAAAGTCCATATACTAACCCTAGAAAAATATAGATAACACTTAAGTGATAATTCTGAACACTCCCAAAGTAATTTGTAAGGTCATAGCTATGATTTCCCTCTATGGAACAAGGAAAAAAAAAATAGAAAAAAACAGAACATGCTTACTGGGAAATGCCTGTATTACAATTAGCAATGAAGCTATAGGTCTGTATACCAATTCACTATTACAGTGATACCAAATGGCATTTTTTACATTTTGTATGTGCTGGACATGTCAGAAAACATTGGCCTCCAAAAAATATATGACAAATACAAGTAAATATGAAGAATAAGGTATGGATTAACGAAAATCTGTAAAGTCGATATTGGAGTAGAATTTGTGGTTATAATTTATAACAAGTGAACAGTTAAGAGTTGAGGAAATTTAAAAATATTATAAAGAACATGTAGTTTCTTCTCTATGGTATTGTGATGGGAAAGATATGATAATATTCAGTTTACTTGGGGGAATGTTTGAGAGTGAATTATCTTACAGAAATGTGATTTAAGAGTAGCTAACACATTCCCAAGATAAGAACTTTTGAGATTCTAATGTTAACCTCTGTTTGGTGTATAGAAAGGAAGCTAATGTAAGATAGAAATATAAATTTTTGAGCATGATTTGAAAAGAAAAGAATATTAAAAAATTAAACTGGGGAAACAATTATGACACCAGAATTCAAGGTGAAAGTTTCCAGAAAGTAAAATCAATGTCTCCAGTTTAGAAGACTTATTTTTGTTGAAAAGAATATCAAAAAAAAAAAAATCAAATTCTTTTAGAGTATAATTATTTTAGATTTTAATAAAAATTAGCATAAAGTTAATAAATACAAAAGTTTCCAAATAGTTAATGAGCGAAGTCTTTAGTTATTTAAGCTTTTTGTAGCATTTCTTTTCATACTATATTCTTTTTTAACTTTTGGTGGAACTTGTGTCAAATAACACAACTTTAAAATTCTAAACTTAAATATTTATGATGTAAATTAGCTCATTTTAATAAACTTCACTTTTAAATTTTGGATATTGTAAAGAATAGTGAACTTAGTTTTGTTTGAAGACAGATAATCATTCAGATTTTTATAAGAAAATAAATTTGGTGAAGTTAATGATATCTCATTTGAAAAATCACCATGAAAAGTTTTCTTTTAAAAAACTGTTATTTTTCAGAGTGATGATATATATTTCCATAGCTTATGAGTTAACTATTAGCTATTAAAACTTACATTGTATAATTATTGCAAGTTTATTATATATGCCCCCTAATTAGCACAGTATTGGAGTTGTAAGAGAGAGGGAGGTGGTGAGGCTGGGATGGGAGAACACGTCATCCTCTTCAAATAATAGCTTTTATTCCTATAAATTCCTTTTCCCACCTCTACTTACATTATAATTATGAAAGCAAATCCCTATGCCTAAATCAAATGTCAAATGTCTGAGTAGTGATGGCTCTATGTCCTGCTACAATACCTTAAGAGAAATCATTATTAATAACTAATAGGTATGTACTTCCTTATTTTTTCTATAAAATCACTTTTTCCCATTATTTCAACAATGAAAAATATTTATCATATGAAATAAATTATTCTGTTTGTAACTGAAACCAAAGTTAACAATAGCAATACTCATATTTCACTATGGAAGTACTTTTCTCTCTTCTTCCAGAAGACGCCACACTGTAATTAAACTGATGTCCTTTTCAGCACTTCCTCTCTGTGTGCTTTCCTGCCTGCCTCATGTATCCTTGCTGTTCCAGGTTCTCCAATCTTCACAATGAAATGATGTTTCATTTAAGCAAGGCCTGTGTCTTCTATGGAAATCCCATGTTGTACCCTTCCTTTGCACAATTAATGTTCCTAATTATTTGCATCCATTTTCTTGTTCATTTGTGCCATAGAGGAAAGATCACTAATATTGAAGTCAATTTGGCATGAAATTCTAGCCACATAACATGTCTGACTTTCCTTCTTAGTTAACATGGAACAATGTTATCTGCTTTATAGATTTGTATGGATAATTACATTAAAACTTTGTATAATGTCTAGAACAATGTGTAGCATGTGAAGGTTAATTCTTCTTTATCTTGTGACCTAATTTGCTTTACTGTGTCCTGTTTGTTTGTTTTTTGCCCACTACAGTAGGGGTTGTGAGAAAAACTGTTCTACTAATTCACATTTTCTATAATATCTACTGTGGTGAATATTTAGTGTACATGTTTGAGAGAATGAACAAATAATTCATCTAAATGGCAGCTCATAATTTCTTCTAGTGGTGAAAGGCTGTATATACATTTATCTCCTATTTATGTGTGTGTGTGTGTGTGTATACATACATCTCCTAATACCAACTTTTGACTCTTATATACTCCATGGTCACAGAGGAAGGCAAAAAACACACAGGAATAGAATGTTGAGGTTTGCTAGGATACAGCATTGTGATCTTGTTCATGAATCTGTCAATTACCTGTCAACTTAAGTATCCGTCTTTAAGTATCTGTCAGTTATTTTGTGCATGTTAAATAATATAATTTAAAATTAGCAATTGCTTTCAAAATTTCTGAGTTATACACTTAATGACAATTGAGAATAGATTTTCAGGTTCTCTTGTGAGTCAGAGTTGGGTAAGCGAAAACAAAATGAAAATGTTGGACATGTTTTCACTTAGTTTCTGTTTTATTTCAACCACATATTTCATTTCTTATCTTTGCTTTCTCTATTTTAAAGGTAAAAAGTGAGAATATCTAGCATGAGCTTTGTTTCCCATCATATCTATGAAATTAAAGAAAAAAATCTTTATATCTATTGTGTCAATATTTAGTGCTGTAGAAGATTATGTATACAATAGTAATCAATAAATATTTTAAAAATTATCAGATAATCTTGATCTTGCTTCTTATTGATTCTCATTGAAAGGATGAGTAGGATAAAATAAATGCCAATGCTATAGCACCTACCACATGCCAGCATTGTTCTGGGCTATTTTTGTGTACTTTATTTAATTAAAAATTACAAATTTTAACTCATGTAATGTTCATATAACCATATGAATTAAGTAATATCACCCCACGCATTACATAGATAGAAAAATGGAGACGCAATAGTTAAATGACCATAGACAGGAAAACTGAGACTCGATATAGTTAAATGACTTGCCCAACATAGTAGAACAGTAATTCAGATCGGGTTGTCTGACTCCAGAATCAGTGTTCTTAACTACCATGCCATAAATAACAATGTCAAAACATCTGATAAATTTGTGCAATTTTGCCTTGAAGACTTTGGTTTTCATTTTGACAGAATAAAGCTTATTAATACATTCCTCATTAATCAATTTTGAATATCCCTTTTCAGAAGATTTTTACATTTAATTCTAAAAATCTGAAATTGTTGAAAATAAGTATCAATCTCCAGGACAGAAGAAAGAAAAGAAAGACAGAAAGAATGAAAGAAAAAATAAAAGAAGAAAGGAAGGAAAGAAGGCCCAATTTGTGCTTGATTGATCAGTTTGAAAGGTGCTGATTGTAAAAGATGATGTCTTCAGGATTTGGATCATGTTCCTTTAGTATTTTGGTTTCCTAAGATAAATCTGTGAAGACTTAAGAGGAGGTCACTATACTAGTTTGGTTCAGGAAAGTTACTTTTTCAGTGCTTAAAGTTATTAACGTTTGATACCTCTAAGCAAGATTCCTCATCTTGAATTGTATGATCCTGGAGAATGGGTTGCATGTTTTCTTCAATAGTCTATTCCATGTTTCTAGACCACTGCTTTGTATTTCAGGGAGCATTCAATTAACCTCTGTTGAATGAATTAATTATGTTTGAACTGCATTTTAATTTAGTTTGTATCTATATGCTTACCGTTAAAAATAAGGCATTTAGAATAACATAAAGGAAGTTTTAGACATAATAATGTATCTTTAATAATCATAAATTGTGATTTAAGCATATCTTGCCTTGATTTTTAGTACTGAGGCTTTTGATATTCAAACAAAAAGAGTAACATCTTTTGTAAACATAAATCTATGATGTTCACAGATTTACAGAGATGTTTATAAAAGTTATGTAGTTAATATGTAGACTAATTTCTGCAATGAATATTGCAGCCTGAAATGAAAGTAAGACATATATTTACCTTTTGTTTTAAACTTACTTGTGGTAACAGTGATGAATGAAATATTTTACTATTCTGTTAGTAAAATTATACTGTGGGAAAAGTTCACACAAAGTAAGCTCCAAATCTCTTTATATATATTAAAATCAATATATTTAAGTTAATTTGTTCAGTAGAGACTGAATTGTTTATTTCATTAAGATCTGAGGCCAGGTTAGAGACATGATGGTAATGTATGTGTTATATAAATAATGCCTTTAGATTACTTATTTTATTTAATAATCCTTTTTTTTTCCTTTTTTGCAGGCTTCAGATTTGGAATATTGGTGTTCCTGTTCCGGAGGAATTTTTCTTTTTAATTTAAAGAACAATCGTCAGTCTTGGAATACAGAAGAGGAACTAGAAATACACGTATTTTGTTCCACATTTGAACACTCCTTCTTGAGGAATACTCCCTACCTGAGTAGACAGCCATGTGGCCATCGCAGCTACTAATTTTCATGACGCTGTTGGCTCCAATAATTCATGGTAAGATCTTTCAGTAGATTTTTGTGTAATGCTTAATGTTGCCTCACTTATTCATACTAGACCCTTCCTTGGGATCTTTGCTCTGAGATTACTTTATAGTTTTTTCTTACCTTATGTTAGTATGAAAAAGTTAAAAGAACATAATGTGTATTTTAAGCTGAAATAGTTATGACTTTTCAGTTGCATTTTTTAAAGTGCCTATTGAAATGTATTTATAATCAAAACCCTTTTTTCAAAAAAAAGCTCTTACATTTTATTTTTTGTCTTTACCACATTTTTTGAAAAATCAGCTGAATTATTCTCTCATTTATTGTGAATTTTTTGTCTGACATATTTTCATACTTAAACATTTTTAATGTGGAAAATTTGGGCATTTGAAAGAAAACTCTAAAAGTAAAATCCTACTTATTCAAAAGTATTTGCTTTCCCAAACCAAGTAATTATTTTTTTTCTGAGTACTTACTACTTTGCACAATCTTTAATATACAGAACACAAACTATAACCTCCCAATAAAGGGAAATTGTTGCTGTACTATACCTTGTAATGCAGAAACACAAACAAATGAAAAACCAAAACAACACAACAAGAAGATTAATATTAATGTATGTTTTCACTTTTTAAAGAAAGGTGATTTTATGGAAACATGCTAATATTCTTAATAGACATGTATACTTAATGTTGTTCATTTAGATATCTTTGCATTTTTAATGGGCATATAGTTTAGGAATGATGTACCTTTGCAAATATTTTAAATATATCACATTATTCGATATATAAGTGAGACATTTATATTCTGTACAACTTGGTATAATATTCACTGAATCTCTCTAAAACTTGGTAAATTAAAGTCTGTATGTATGTTCCTCTTACACAATTTAATGTTTTTGGTTAATTATCATTGATTTTTTACACTAAGATGAAAATGTTGTAATATAGTCACTCTCTCATATGTTGATGATAATTAGAGCAAAGAAAAAAGGACACAGCTGTATTTGCCACTGCTTAGGAGGTCTCAGAATATTATAGTGTAGCAAGCCACTGAAATGAATTTTAGCCTCTTTAGCTCACTTTTGGTTTTTAATTGACTATAGAAACCCATCGTAGTTCATCAGTGATGCAATTCTGAATCTGGCCTGTGTTCTTAAGTTTTAACATGAATTGCATTTTTCTGTCATTCTCAATACTGGGTAAAATAACTTCTTTTGAAAATTTCCTCTAAAGTCCCCTGGATGCAAAATATTTAGTTCTAACAATTCACTATATGGTAGAGATGTTTTTAAAATGGGAGTAAAATCTTACTAATTCAACCATCTTGTTTAAGCAAATTTGTCCAAAATTTCAAAATGTTTTCTTAATCGTATACTGAGAATGTGTCACATTCTCTGCATGGGCACATATAACATTTTTTTGATGTGGGAAAATAAAAACAGCTTTTGTACTTGAAACTATGCTTTTCTAATTATCCATATATCTAAAGGTGATTTAAATTAGATTTTTTATGTTATAAAAATGCCTCCCTTCTAATGTTATTTTGAGAATAAAATAAACAGCATATGTAAATAATACAGCACATTGCATAGCAAATATTAAGTGCTTGAACATGTGAATTCCTTTCATTATATAATGTATCCCTCCAGTTAATTTTTGTTCCAGCAAATTATAATAATGAGGAATTAGCCATAAGAGCTGACTTATTTAATGCTGATACTAAGGAAAAAAGAAAAATATTTACATATATATTTACACACACGCAGTTCATGTTCAAAAGGTCACACTAAAATTAGCCTTGTTAGAGAAAGTTAGGTTAAAAATAGCAGAAACAGATAGTGTAAAAAAGATTCCCTTTTCAAAACTAAAATGCCTGGTCCTTAAAACTGACACATATTATATACTTCAGTGGATCCCCAAATGTGGCTGAGCCATCGGTCTTGGGTCTTGTTTTAGGGATTCATAGTCTATATTGAAAGCACACCTGCACACATACACACATACCTGCGTGCACACACACACACAGAGAGAGAGAGAGAGAGAGAGAGAGAGAGAGATCTCCAATTAACTCTGAGAAGTATTAAATCAACCACTAGTGTAATGATAGGACACATAAAAAACTGACTTGGTATGTAAAATACTCTGGGCTAAAAATTAAAGTAGTTCTTTCCATTTTACATGGACTATTCAATAGTATCTTGAGTTTTGAACCATAGAGGACAAAACAATGTAGAAACTTTTTTTTAAAATAAACTTTATCCTTTATTTTAAAACTTTACACCTGAGAAAATGGAAGTGGTTTTGTCTTCTTTCTATAAGAAGGCTTTTTCTTTTGCCTTTGTGATACCACTTTTGACTTGTGAATGAAGGGCTTTATAAGCAGCCTTTTGGAACCTAACTTGCTCATAAGCAGAAAAATGCACCTTTGATCAAGTGCTGAAATATAATAGGATAGGAATTTTTAGAGTCCCCATCCATCCTGGCTTAAGAGAATACTGCATAACTTGAAACCTCAGATGACAGAGTTAAAATGTATGTCAAAGTTACAGAAGTACTTCTGGTTCCAACATATTCTCTGCTGACATCTCCTTGCTACTGTTGTTGAGATATCCAGATCTTTTGCCCTCTTGACCATTGGGAATTATTTTTTTCTGAGTAATAATCTTAATTGCTATCTCTTTCTTCAGAAAAAAATACTAATGATGACTACTGATTTTATAACCATAAATTTTAGATGTTTTAGTTCACTTACTATTCACTATAAGTGCATGGGTTTATTTTTATTATTTGTTATTGTTATGATCATCACTATCTTTACAGATAAAGACATTGAGGTACCCTGTGGTAAAGTAAATTTAGGTCACACAGCTATTAAATGACACAGAGGCAAATTAAAATCAAGGACTTGGCTTTTGAGCTCTGCTCTTGCTGCCAGTAGATATCCAGCTCCTATCAAGACTATTCCTCTCTACATAGAATCTCATCTCAACTCTCCTGGTCACCTGGGAGCAGGTGAGGCAGAAACATTGACTGTCTGCCTCTTCCATGTTCTTGGGACAGACAGACTGGGGTTCTGCAGTCTGACAGACAGGAGTTGAAATTCCAACTCTGCCACCTCCTGGCTCTGTAATTCTGTTTATCTGTCAACTAGTTAATAAATATCATTAATTACCCAGTGTAAGCCAGAAAACTACTAGATGCTAAAGACAGGATAGTGAACAAAAGACTTGTACTTCTTCCCTCAAGGAGCTTACAGTAACCTAAAAATGTGTAACAGTATAATTTTCATCTGCAAGAATGAACATTTATTCCTTGCAGAATTATTTTAAGAAATGGATGAAATTATATATATATAATTTCTAACATAGTGCTTTGGCATTTGATAAACCTTTCATTTTTTCCCTACTCCTCCCTTACCTTGAAATAGAGGTAAACTCCTGAGCGCTAGGTAAGGAAAATAAATAATTACTGTTATTCTAACCCTGCGAATGGAAAGAAATCTTTTTCTACTCTAACCTCAGTATTTATGTTTGTCCAAACATTTCTAAATACTAGCATCTAAACAGAATTATTATCAATATTACTAATACCTAAACAAAATTATTCTCACTCTGTAGGAATTGTGAGATTTTAATTGGTTATATATAATTGTTAGTGTTATATTTTTGCAGAATCCCTACATAGACAAAATTAGAAACTAAGCTGAAGAATTAATTCTGATAATGTTTATGTTATTTGAATAATTCCCCCCATTGCTCTAAAAAGTCTGGCCAATATTTTATATAGAAAAACGAAACAAGTACATCAATATTGCATAAATATGTACAATTTTTTAAATTAGGAACTGTCCCTGCTTCTATGTTTATCTGTCCATATTCTGTGTCTTTGTGTACTTCTGTATTTCTCTTTTTCTGTTTTCCATGACTGTGTCCCCTTCCTGTAGAGCCGTAAAATCCTTTTCTATAATGCAATGAGACCGGGCAGAAGCAAACAGAAGCAGCCGAAGCAGATGGCCAGCTCTTTGCTGTGCACCACTGTAGTGTTGTATGAAGATAAAGGATTCTTTTGTTGTTGTTCTATTGATGTGGTTGGGAGCAAGGGAAAATAAAGAAATTGGAGAACAAGAACCCAGTAATAATGCAGGTACCTGGGGCTCATTCTGATTGGCAGTAAAGAAATATCAAGGTCCAATGTGGGACCTTGGGTTGAGAGAGCTGCTCCTGGGAGGTAACTACCCAAGGCCCAGCTGTTTGGGAGTTCAGATGGTGATTGTGGTGCTAAAATATTTCAACTACATCTCAGCTTAATTGAACCTCACTTGTAAAAACTGCATCATAGTTGAAGAGGTAGAAAGCAGGACCACTGGCACTTAAACTAGAAATAACGGCAGGCAATAGGTTTTATAGTCTTCGCAAAGACAAAAACAACTACAATATTAAAAAAAGCTTCTAGAACCACCTTATTCATGCTTTTTTTCTGCAAGTCTATTGTTAAAGTTGCATCTGTATTTATATATTCAGAGACTTTACTGGTTATCCTGCATTTTATCATGTGCAAGAAATTACTTATAATAAACAGTTCTTAGTAGGGACAAAAGAATGATCAGGTGTATATTTATTTTTATATAATTTTCATTTTATTGTTAATCTGTGTTTACAATTATAATACTAATGTCAAAGATTTAAGATAACACTCATGTATTTTATAACTTCTAATGAGATATAACACTTGAAAAAGTGCAAAATTACAAGTAACTACATAGCATTTTATCATATAATTCTATGAAGTAGTGTTTTATTAGTTGTGAGTCAGGTTGACTTCTAATCTCTGCTTAACTTCATTATTTTTAGAAGTTAATCATCCTTGAAATGTTTATAACACTTTCCAGCCTAGGTAATTTGTAATTTCTGCAGTAATATAACAATTTTTATGGTCAAATAGATTATACAGAAAAATCTATGTCATGGTGATGATATATGAGGATACTGCTAACACACCCAACATCATCCACATTAGCCAGTGGGTACTGAGTTTTAAAACATGTGTATCGTAAGCTAACTGCACAGTTGCTAATATCAAAATGTAAGCTGCAAATATGCATGGCTGATAGCTTTACTTTATGTGGAAAAATTTGTTTAGAAACTTTTCCAAATAGTATATTGGTTGGCAATTGGAAAAGAATTTTTTTTTTGCTTTGTACTTGCAAAAGGTGTCATATATGAATTTAATTATAGTAATAATCTATAAGTGACGTGTATATATTTGGAGTAAAATACCATTTTATTATATTGTAATTTTATGTATTGTGACTATTTGAGGTGTTTGTAATTTATCATATTTTTTATATTTCTTGGTCTGGAGTGGACTCTGACTACATTAGGGTTGTTGTTTTATACTTAATGTTGAACAGATTCAAAAATATTTGAATATACAATATAAAGTCATTGTTTTCTTATTCTTGGATTACTATTTACTCTCATCCTCAATACAATTGGGTTTTTTATAATTGGGTTATTTGTTGTCAAATTATAAGCATTCTTTATGAAAATATCTTTTTTGAAAAGACAGTAAGATATTGTTAAAAGACATTTAGTTTTAAGAGTTTTTTCGACTACATTTTCTAAGAGTAGCTTTTACATTTTTATTTTTAAATTTTTAATTTTAAGTAAGAATTTTAAATATTGTTAGTAAAATGTAATTTTTATTAATACATAATTGTATATTTTTGTGGAGTACATGTGGTATTTTGATACATTCATACATTGTATAATGATCAAATAGATCACTTAGGATATCTATTACCTCAATCATTTATCATTTCTTTGTGTTGGGAACATTTCACATTTTCTGGGAGGCTATTTGCCTGGATTTATCCACTTAAATCTCACCTATTTTATGTTGAATTATGCACCATTTGTCTACCTTCATCACTCTAAATCTTCTACCCCCTTTTTGTAAGACAGGGTCTCGCCCTGTCCCCCAGGTTGTAGTGCGGTGGCACAATCAGAGTCCACTGTAGCCTCAATCTCCTGGGCTCAAGTAATCCTCCCACCTCAGCCTCACAAGTAGCTAGAATTACAGGCATGTGCCACCATGCCTGGCTAATTTTTAAATTTTTTCATAAAGATGGAGTCTTGCTGGATTGCTCAGCAATCTTCCTGCCTTGACCTCCCAGAATACTGGGATTACAGGTGTGAACCATTGTACTCAGCCCTCTTTTACTCATGTATTTGACTCCTCAAAGTAGTTCATTCATTCAAGATTTTTTAAAATTTTATTTTCATTATTATGAATACCTAATAGTGCATATTTATGAGATACATATAATATTTGATACAAGCATACAGTTTGTAAGGATCAGTTACTCCAGAGTAATTAGGGTATCTATCACCTCCAATATTTTTATTTATATGTGTTAGGAATATTACAATTCTACCCTTTTAGTTATTTTAAAATTTACAATAAATTATTGTTGGTTATAGTCATCATATTGTGCTACTTAACACTAGATCTTATTCCTTCTACCTAACTGTATTTTTGTACCAACTAACCATCTTCTCTTCATCTCTCTCCTTTTCACTAATCTTCCCATCCTCTAGTAACCATCATGCTACTCTCTATCTCCATTAGTTTAGTATTTTTTAATCTGTCGTATATTAGTGAGAATATGCAATATTTGTCTTTCTATGCCTGGCTTAAGACTTTCATTATTTTGTTATGGTTGGATAATATTTCATTATGTATATGTAACCATATTTTCTTTATCCATTCATTCATTGATGGACACTTAGGTTGATTCCATATCTTGGATATTGTGAATGGTGTTTCAATAAATATGAGAGTGCACATATCTCTTCAATGCACTGATTTTCTTTCTTTTGACATATCTCCAGCAGTGGGATTTATGCATCATATGGCAGTTCTTTTCGTTTTTGAGGAATCTTCATACACTTTTCCATTGTGGCTACGCTATTTACATTCACATCCACAGAGTACAAAGATTCCCCTTTCTTCACATCCTCACCAGAATTTGCTATTGCCTGTTTTTTGGATAAAAACCATTTTAACTGTGGTGAGATGATATTTCATTGTGGTTATAATTTACACTTCTCTGATGATTAGTGATGTTGAACATTTTTCATTTACCTGTTGGTCATTTGTATATCGTCTTTTGAAAAATGTCTATTCACATCTTTTGCTCATTTTAAAATCAGATTGATTTTTATCTGTTGAGTTATTAACCATTGTCAGATCGATAGTTTGCAAATATTTTCTCCCATTCTTGTGGGTTGTCATCTCAGTTTTTTTGTTATTAGGTCTATAAAAATTAATAATTGTCAATAATTTAAACTTTATCTTTATAGGAGACCTGTATATTGGTGAATTACATATAAAACAGCAAGGTAATTTATTGGGTTTTATTACTTTCCAATTACTTCTCCTTAAGAAAATGATGAAGATAATTAAACTTTGGTAGCCAAGAAAACTTTATATTTTTGGTCGAGTCTGAATCTTTTTCCAGATTTTAGAAATCCTCTTTTTTATATTTTTATATCTTTGCTCAAATTATATTATTAATATTGAATCTTTCATTTTATTTCTGGAGACTGTTTTTCTCTAACATGCTCCACAAATTACTGAATGCCTTTTAGTTCATCTCAAGAGTAATTCTATAGCTCTGCATATCTATCAAATCCACATATTATATATTAGTGTCCTCTGGACTCACATCACATCTTTTAATGAACAAACAAAGAAAAATGGAAATTAGTAGAGAACCTGGTGTATTATATGGCAAGGATAATTAATGATTTATAAATGTTGAGACTGAATATCTCCTGTAGTTTTCAGGAACCATGGAAGATGATTTCAGCATATTTAGGAAGCATTGCTTACATGAAGCCCAGAAGCTGAAGTTTACAATATTGTCTAATTTAAACTGCTTTAGTATCTTATCTTGTATGGTCCTTTTAAATGGGGTAGAAAGATCTTAAGCCTTAGAGTTTAACTCTAGTTTGAATACTTCCAAGATATATGGCCTCAAAGAGTTTAAATCACTGTTTCTTTATTTGTTAAATGAGTCATTAGGTCTACTTCGTTATAGTATGAGAATTAAATAAAATAATGTATAAAAAGGCCCTAGTACAAAGCCTCACACATTTAATCCTGGGAGAATGGGGTAATTAAAACATACCTTCAGGAATTAGAACCAAAAAACAAGTGATCTGGATAGTAAGCAAAATTTAAAATACAACGCCATCTTGGGGTCACTTACTTTCCATAGTTCTTTTTCAAAGACAGCATTGTATATTCTTAATCCACAATGTGACAGTTTTTCTAATTATGAGTCTACACATTTGTGCACACATTCCATCATTATGTTTAGGAGTCACCCACTGGACTATAACTAAGTCTTTAATGAGTTACTAATGAACATCTTAAGTTTAGATCAGCATTCGAAGAAAAATGTTAAAGGGTGTTGAAAAGCTATTCAAAGTGCAATTCTGTTTCTTTTAATTAGACTGTTAGCCCAATAAAATATCCTGTCATCACTATTCTTTCTAAGTTTAAAAAAATTGAATACTGAATGACAGATACGCCCTCACTTTGGTATCATTAGTTTTATGTGAAGTTAAAAAGGGTAAATTTAGTGACCTAAATTAGAGAAATCATTGTTTTGATTAAATGCAAAGATAAAAATAACATGCAAACATAACGTAGCATTTTACAACATTTCATTCTTTTTCTTTCACTCAGATGACTTTAAAACAGATTGATTTTCTTGTTGCATTAGAGAATAACAGATCACGAGAGGAAAAAAGATCTAGGTATGATTAGATCATGTAGGTTAAAAAAACCAAAATATTTTTAAAAACCCCTGCATTTATAAAAGAACAAATAGTCTGCTTTTACTCATTACTGATTCTCTCCAAGCTGTTAGAGATATCGCAAGAGTAGAAAACATAAATACTACCTGAATTAGATCAGAACGAATCTTTAGTGTAGCTCTCCATACAAATCAACAATGGTGGTGACAGTTTAGCAGTGATTCTTGTTCTTTTTTTTTTTTTTTTTTTTTCCTTTTGATAGGGAACTTGGTGAAACGATGCAGACCTTAAGGGCACATTATTTAATAATGAAGACAAATAATGCATAAAATTTAAAGCAACAGGCTGGTATGATGCTCTCCCTCCAGGGAACACTACACAATTGCTTAAAAGGAAGCTTTTTAGATGAGTTACAATAGCTGGATAGTTGGAATAGCTGTGATAGCACAGATGTATTAGAGGTTACAGGCTGTTGGCAGGCTTTATGTTGTCCTTCTGCAGACAGATTAAAAATTCCCCATGTCGATTTTTAAAAGTAGGTGTCCAATAAAGATCACACTCTATGTATATACCACCAACATAACAGAATCGATCATTTTGACATTTGAGCCTGTTAACATATTTGCTGTCTTGTTAAACAGAATTTAGGCATTCATTGAAATGTATGGACATTAAGATGTGATAAGGTTTGGCACTGTGGCCCCACCTAAATCTTATCTTGGATTGTGCTAGCATAATTCCCATGAGCTGTGGAAGGGACTTTAAAATAGATTGATTTTGTTGTGCGTATGTGTTGAGAACGGAGGATGGGTGGCAAAAATATCTTAATACCATAAAAAAGAAAAACAGTTCTCATTCTTCTCAGCTGTCTTCAGAAATCCCAGTTATGGTTTACTTAGGAGAGGGAGATAGAACTCACTAACAAAACAGACCTCTGTCAATATATAGATAATTTTTGCTCATTTTGTCCACACATGAGTTAAAATTGGCAGTATGATTAAGGAAGAGTGTCTCATTACTATAATTGTAAAGATTTTTAAAGAAAGGATTTACTTTACAGCATTCTGAAAGTATAGCTGCCATACCATTAAAAAAAATTGATATTCTTGAGGAGTAGAGGGAAAAAAAAGTCAGTGTTATCCAAATAACAAATTCTGAGTTTTTCGTTACTATGAATTTAAATTTGTTTGCATTATGTTTACAAAGCGACAGGTGTTTGGAAACTCTTACTATTAGTTATCACTCTTCTTAAGGTACATAATATGGATTTTGTTGGACTGAAATGAAAAAAATCATCCTTTCTGTCAGAAGCCAAATCTCTAATTAATTGATATCACTAACAGAAATCTCTGCTTACCCATTTTAGCAAGTGTTTAAGGTATTTACATCACAGTATTGCAATTTAGGCAACAACTATAATGAAAGTCACAATTTTTTTCCTTTATTTATAGGATATATAAAATGCCAGACATGAAAGCCAATTAAAAAGCAGTCTTAAAAGTTGGTTCTTCTGTTCTTTAGCAAAATGAAATGTTTCTCTTTAGATTTATTCACAACCACGTGTTTAATTGTTCCACTGTTCTCAGCCTGTCTTACAAAGCTTTTGTAACATAATAGCTTAGTGTTTTGACAAAAGTTTATTTATCTTTATAATTTCAACTTTTATAATAGATTCAGGGGGTAAATATGCAAGTTTGTTACAGGAATTTATTGCATGAGTCTGAGGCAAATGATCCTGTCACCCAGGGTAATAAGCATACTATCCAATAGGTAGCTTTCCAGCCTTTGCCTTACTCTCCCTCTTATTCCCAGTGTTTATTATTCTCATCTTGCATTAGTCTGTTTTCATGCTGCTGATATGCTGATAAAGACATTCCCGAGACTGTGAAGAAAGAGGTTTAATTGGACTTACAGTTCCACATGGCTCGGGAGGCCTCAGAATCATAGCAGGAAGCAAAGGGCACTTCTTACATGGTAGCAGCAAGAGAAAAATGAGGAAGACACCAAAGTGAAAACCCCGATAAAACCATAAGATCTCGTGAGACTTATTCACTACCATGAGAACAGTATGAGGGAAACTGCCCCCATGATTCAAATGATCTCCTACCAGGTCGCTCGCCACAACCCATGGGAATTATGGGAGTACAATTCAAGATGAGATTTAGGTGGGGCCACAGAGCTAAACCATATCACATCTTAGTGTCCATAAGTTTTAATGTTTAGCTTCCAGTTATAAGTGAATATGTGCAATATTTGGTTTCCTGTTCCTCTGTTAATTCACTTAGGATGATGGCCTCTACCTGCATCCATGTTGCTGGAAAGGACATGATTTCATTATTTTTTATGGCTGTATAGTATTCCATGGCATAGACATGTACCACATTTTCTTTATCCAGTCTATCATTGATGGACACTGCGTTGATTCCATGTCTTTGCTATTATAAATAGTGCTGTAATATATATACAAATGTATATGTATTTTTGGTAGAATAATTTATTTTCCTTTGGGTAGATATCCAGTAATGGGAATACTGGGTAGAACAGTAGTTCTGGTTTTAGTTCTTAGAGAAATCTCCACCTGCTTTCCACAGCAGCTGAACAAATTTTCATCTCCACGAACAGTATTTAAGCAGCCCTTTTACTCCACAGCCTTGCCAGCATCTGTTATTCTTTGTCTTTTTAGTAATAGTCATTCTGACTGTTGTGAGATGATATCTCATTGCGGTTTTGATTTGCATTTCTCTGATGATTAGTGATGTTGAGTGTTTTTTCATGTTTGTTGGCCACTTATATGTCTTCTTCTGAAGAAGTGTTAGTTCAGGCCCTTTGCCTGCCTTTTATGGGGTTATTTGCTTTTTGCTTGTTGATTCGTTTAAATTCTCTCATAGATTGTTATGTTAGATTTTTGTCAGATACATGGCTTGGAAATATTTTCTCCCATTCTGTGGGTTGTCTGTTTACTCTGTTGATAGTTTCCTTTGCTGTGTGAAAGTTCTTTAATTTGTTTAGGTCCCACTTGTCAATTTTTTGTTTCATTGCAATTGCTTTTGAGGACAATCACAAATTCTTTCTTGAGGCTGATGTCAGAATGATACTTTCTAGGTTTGCTTGTAGGATTTTTATCGTTTAGGGTCTTACATTTAACATTTTAATCCATCTTGATTTAATTTTTGCATATGGTGAAAACTAAGGATCTAGTTTCATTATTTTGCATACATGGGTAGCCAGTTAACACCATTTATTAAATAGGGAGTCATTTCTCCATTGTGTATTTTTGTCAACCTTGTTGAAGATCAGATGGCTGTAGGTGTGTGGCTTTATTTCTGTCTTCTCTATTCTGTTCCACTGGTCTGTTTGTCTGTTTTGTACTAGTACCACACTGTTTTGTAGCCTTATAAAATAGTCATTGTAGCCTAATAAGATAGTTTGTCATTGTAGCCTTATAAGATAGTTTGACATTTGGCAGTATGATGCCTCCGGCTTTGTTCTTTTTGCTGAGGATTGCTTTGGCTATTGGGGCTCTTTTTTGATTCCACAGAAATTTTACAATATTTTCGTTTCTAATTTTGTAAAAACTGACATTGATAGTTTGATAGGAATAGCATTCAATCTGTAGAGTGCTTTGGGTGGGTGGTATGCTCATTCTAGCAGTATTAATTCTTCCAATTTTTGTACATGGAATCTTTTTCTATTTGTTAGTGTCACCTCTGATTTCTTTGAGCAGTGTTTTTTAGTTCTTCCTGTAGAGATCTTTCACCTCTCTGATTAGATGGATTCCTAGATATTTTATTTTCTTGGTGACTATTATAAAATGTGATTATGTTCTTGATTTGGCTCTCAGCTTGAACGTTATTGGTGTACAGAAGTAACTCACACCTGTAATCCAGCACTTTGAGAGGCTGAGGTGGGCCGATCACCTGACGTCAGAAGTTCAAGACCAGCCTGGCCAACTTAGTGAAACCCCCGTCTCTAATAAAATACAAAAAAATCAGTCGGGCATGGTGATGGACACCTGTAATCTCAGCTACTCAAGAGGCTGAGGCAGGAGAATCACTTGAACCCAGGAGCCTGAGGTTTCAGTGAGCTGAGATCATGCCACTGCACTCTCCATCCTGGGTTACAGAGTGAGAGTCTGTATTAAAAAAGAAAAAGAAAAAGAAAAAAGAAAAGAAAAAAATAAATGTTACTGATTTTGTTTCCTGATTTTATACCCTGAAAGTTTACTGAAGTTGTTTATCAGGTTTAGGAGCTTTCTGCTGCCTTTAGGTTTTTCCAGATATAGAATCATATTGTAAGCAAACAGAGATTATTCTATGACTTCTTTTCCTATTTGAATGACTATAAAAGTTTACCATATTTGTTTGCTTTTATTGTAAGAAGCTATGTTTTGGAGAAAACTAATGAGGAACCTTGTCTGAAATGTAATTGCTTGCCCACATCTGGTATACCAGCACTTTATGAAACAAGGTAGTCTACAGAAGGAACCTGTTGAGTTAAATAACATTCAGGTATAGCATAAAATCTGCTTCATCATACACAGGAGGACAATTTGTTACTACTTAGCTTAGCTATTTTCTTATAAGACCCAGAATTGAAACAGATTTACTCCTCTGTGTTAGGACTTTCATGTTGCAATTTCTATCTGATGGCATCCTTACTCAAGTGCTTGAATTGGAACTTTTATGACTATTGTTAGAGATTACTACCCAGCCTGTAAAGAAATTATGTAGCTGTCATGTACACCTTAGGGAGAAATCAAGAAAGACATAATCTTTTATATGGCTAAAATGAAGATGCTGTGGGAAAGAGAGGCTTTCAGGTATGCATAGGAAGCAGGATTGAAAAATGTGCCTTTATTTACAGAAAAAGAAATGAAAATAGTGGTCTCTTCTCTGCCTCTCAACTCTTCCTCTTTCTTTCCCTTTTATTATATATGTTGCAGTGAAGTTGGAGTAGACATTTCAGTATCAATCAAGCATTTGCTATTGTAACTAGTTCAATATAATTTCTAGCATTTGCACAATACTTTCCTGTTAGCTGAAAAGTTTTGCCCATAATAGCTCAGTGAATACTCATAACAATTTAATGAGTCATAGGTAGTAGGATTGGTAATTTTAAGATGAAAAAATAGACTCAGAGCTGTGAATGTAATGATGCAATAATATATTTTAAGTGTGTTTTGAGGAGAAACTCAACCCAAAATTGCTTAACCATCTTCTAGAGGCTTCTTCCATAGGCACCTTTATAACCTACTGAGCATTTACCTTATTTTATAGATCTATGATTTAATTATAAATAAACCAACCAAAGTAGCATATTGAGATTGAGCTAGAATATAATAAAATAAAATAAGTAAATTTTTTAAATCTTCAATTAGAGAAGACAGCAATACTATGTTGGTTTAAATCTTGGAAATAAAAAGGAATAAGATTTTGAATTTTTTTTTAGAGAATGGAAGGGAAATATGAAATTTGATGATGGTTTTATATAGAGAGCTGTTTAGTAAAATTATGGAAAGACTGATACTAGAAAGTGGTGAGATTTGGAAAGCCTGAGCAGTTGGGAAAAGGATTTCCCACTAGGAGGGATAATTTGTAGAAAGGATTAGGCAGGTATGTTGAGGAGGGTAAGTATTCTGTTTCCAAGAGATACTACCATGGTGAAAGACAACGTGTAATATGTAGGTTAGAGTCATGGCTATATTTGTGTACATTTCAAACTCTATAAGGCTCATAGTTGATTCACTAATAAAAGGACATGGTGAAAATCCAACCCTAAAACTCAAAGGTAAATGACTTGGGAGAAAAATTGTTAGTTTATGAAAATTAAATCACTTGTAACTCGGATAAATATGCCCAGGTTGTATTTTGTTTTTAGCATTTCTCTCATTTTAGAAGTTGCCCATTATTTTGTTTAGAGTCCCAGCTCACTGTTAGGATTAATAGCTGTTTGGAAGAAGAAGCTGAATAATTGACTGAATTACAAAGCTGCTCATGTAAGAACAAGAAAATGAAAACAGCTGAAGTTGGTTAGAAAGAATACTTATTTAATTAAAAATAAATTATATATAAATAAATATTGATCTCTGAAAGTTATCTGTCATTGAATTCTGAATTTTATTGGTATTTATGCCAATTGTATCTTCCACAGATAATATGAAAACTCTGGTGCTAGCATCACAAATACTTTACCTTTTAAAAACTCATTATTTTTCTTTTGCTTACTTCTTGCCTCATATCTGCCCACAACCAACATTCTGGAACAGTGATGCTCTAATGGCTTTTGATATTTATGAGACATGAACATGGGATAAATATTTTGATCATTATAGTAGGTTATGAAGTACTAATTTTATATTTCATTCTTGCCCACTAGGAAAGCGGAATGAAAGTACTTAAATTGTAAAACTACCTGGATATGAAGCAAATATAAAAATGATTTGTATATGGCAATAACTCATATTACTTACAAGGAGTATTACATATTATGTATAATTTAAAAGCTCAAACTTTAAAAACAAATAAAAACAGAAAATCCCCCCCTTTAGTCAAATGAAATCCTAATCAGATAATGCAGTTTTTCAAAGATAAACATGAAGTTTCCCTGAAGAAGGATAGAAAGAACAAGATTCCTTGACCTTATTATTTATAACTTCCTGTCTCAGAACTAAAATTAACTTTGAGACGTCTTTAAATTACATACAATGGAGTTTGAAATTGTGGTCTCAAATGGCACTGGAAAAGAAACTTTGATGGATGCCTTCAAATTATGGTTAATGCCACAACACGCTGGTTATTTTTCATAACTAATTTCAAGGAATCCTTTTTCTTAAAGATCTGGAGAAGAAAAGACACATTTAGAATGTAAAAACTATCTTCAAATATCTGAGGAGAAGAATCTTATAGGAGTTACTTGACTTGGCTTTGTTGCCCATGTATTCAATTTAGACAAATGACTGGAGAATGCCAGGGCATGGATACCACCTTCCTTGACCTAAGGAAACTTGCTGCTTCAGATACAATTTTGCCCCAAGGACAGACTAAGTTTTTGAGCAAAACCTCTTCACATGAAGCTTGGAAAATTTGTATAGCCAAGACATTTTAAATTTCTAGCATGTGAGTTGAAGGAATCTTTGCAGACTTAAGATTTGTGTTTCTAATGGAATACAAGACACCAGACTTATAAGTGTGCTGTTTATCTTGAAGACTTATTTGTATAATAGCTTCAGGAAGACAAATTGGATTTATATTTATAATTCAAATAAATATTTCCACAGTAGTCATACAATAGCTTGAATATAGTACACACATATTTTTTAAAGCAAATGTTAAGAATTTGGCTTTGTTCTAATAACCCTTCTCTATGTGGGCAGTGTAACAGCCTCTGTAGTTTTCCTGCCACCCATTGGATTTCTTTTCTAGATATGATTAATTTAAATGAGAGTATGAACTATAGACAGATAAGATACTTTGGTTTCATAGAACACATCAGTCTACTTTTTTTTTCAATTTATACTCAAAGTCTGCTTAAGCTCTTGGTATTTTGTATTCTTTACTCTGACTCCCTGAAATCATTTTATTCCTCAATCCAAACTACTCTTTTTAGATCCCTAAGAGTTTGCTTCCTAGTTCTGTTGACAGGTGTTTTATGTTTTGTTCATTCTGAGATTTTTTTTTTTACATTTAGATACAGGTACTATTATACTGTTTAGCTGAGGCTTGATTCCACTGTTTATTTATTTTTAAATCAATTGTCATTCTCTGCCTACTCTAGAAATTGACTTCTAGAAATATTTGATCTCTAGTTCAGAAGAGGTTTCTATTCCCATGTCCCTGCCCTACCCTTCCCTCCCAAGAGTTTTAATAATTATCCTAAACAGATTGTCTTAAAACTAAGCCCTTTACTCTGGCTTACAAAGCTCATGATCTGGGTGTTGCTTGCCTCACTGCCTTCCGGGCTATTCTTCACCTTGACCACTATACCCAGCTATTGTGCCATTTCTCAAATACAACAATAGGGTTCTAACCAAGAGGCATTTCGTGAATCCTGGAATGTTCTTTGACTAGCAACGTATAGTCGTATAACTCCATGTTGTATGATTAGCAACTTCAAATCTCACTGAAATCCCAATTTATATTTTATCTCCATATCCAAGTCTTTCACAAAAACCTAAATGAAATAGCCTTTACATATTAATCTATTTAAATTTTCCATAGATCATTCAAATATATATGGTATTTTTTTCTCTAATATTCACTTGTATATTTTCTAATTTCCCTTACCAGATATATGATTCATTAAAGTAGCTTTGTGCTCTGTTTTCTTAACCAAATTCTCCAGCATCTAGAATAGGTAACTTCATGTAATGGGAACTCAATGAATGTTTGTTGAATGAATGAACAAATAAGCACATTCTCCCCCACTCTAAATGTGCTTATAGTTTAACTTGGATGAGGATAAAATCTTTCATTTTTTTTATAATAACAGAAGCTTGTAGGATAACCTATTTTGGTAACCTTTGGCTAATATTTTTCCATAGAGCAGTAATAAAGCTGTGAGAGAAAACATGCCTATATATTTATGTAAAAATATTTTTATATTAGTCATATTGTTATTTTAGGCAATGAAGAGAGGGAAATCTCAGGACCCAAAAGATCAGAAATGATCCCACTAGAGTGAAACATCAAAGACAATGACTTAGAGATGTTGATTTTCACAGCTTTTTGGTCTTGAAACTTATTTTCTTCTTTGGCATCTTTTTCATTCACACAGGCTATGGAAATGGCACTCAGATTACCTTTTGCCTAGATATTTTAATAATCATACATTGTAATAAATTCAAATAAAAATGTTTCAGGGCAGTTTCTCAGACTAATATTTTCAAGTTTTTCATTATACATATACTGTTTGACATATTTCTTAATATTATTTTTTCTATAAAAGTTGTATTGTTTTATGTATTTGGGAGGGATATGTTTTACATTCTTAATTTGCAAAAATTTTATATGGCAAAAAATTACGGCACCACTGTATAAATTTCTAGTGTTAGAAAGATGATCATAAAATTCTCTTGCATTATTGATTTTCTTAGTTTCTCTCCTGTTTAATGTTAGCCACATAACATTATTAATGTGTTTTTAAACATGTATGTTAGAACATGTTAAAAAATACTTGTGTGAAGCAAAATCTTTATAAAGTTTATTCTTTCTGTTGGCAGACATATTTTCATTATCATTCCTATTTATTAAACTAGTTGCAAATAGTGTAGGGAAATATGTATCTCATGTATCAATGTATTAGAAAAAAATCCTCTACTTAGATATCTCTATTTTTGTAGCATAAAATGTATGGCTGTTTTCTGAATTATTTTTAAAAATCATGTGTATATTTTTTCTCATTATTGTCTTGGTCTTTCATATTTACTCATTTATGTAATATGTACCATTTGTCAGTAAAATCACTGTGTATATAAACGGTAAAAATGTGTGTATATCCTTTTCAACTTAATGTCCACCACAGATTTTAATACAGCACCTTGCAAAAAATGGTAGTTAAATGATCTGAAAACATATAAATAAGTATAAAACAATCCATATAAGTGTAACCATATATCAAACAAAACAAAACAAATAAACAAACTAAAAACACCTTTCTGGGACTTTCTTTAACCATTAACTTACCAAACTTTTTTTGTGTAAAAATGAGTTCAGGAACCAATATTCTCAGTTACACTTATGTAGTAGATATTAGTGCCCTTCATTTACATTAGAGTGCTGTGATTCTATATAAAAATAAAATAATATTTATATTTTTTCAGGTAGCTTACTGTGCTTTCAATAATTATATGTAAATTTCTAATCATTATTAGAGTTAGGATGAGGATTTTCAGCTGAATTAAGGGTTTAACTAGGACGGCATCACACTAGGGGCCAGGAGATGTAACCCTCTCGAATGTAGGGTTGTCTAAGTGGGGCCTGGGGTGGCTGGAGTCTTGAGCCTATCGCCTGCCACAGAGAGCAGCCTTGGGAACAGCCTCTACCAGGGCTCCCCCTGAGGCGGGACTGAGGTCAGAGGGGTCTGATGGTGCGCCCTGCGGTCCCCGCAGGTGGCAAGCACAGTGAGCGACATCCAGCCCTTGCTGCTCCATTGCGACACGCTGAGCGCAGCCCGGGAGGCGCTCTTCCACCCAGACATCTGCTTCAGCAACCAGCTGCAGAGCGCACCGCTGCTCATCGCGGACAAGGGCCCCGTGGAGCTACCAGAGGAGTTCGTGGTCCAGGTGCCCAAGGAGCACAGATTGCAGCCCAAGGTGCGGCCAGCGGTGGGGAGAGAGGGCTGGGGGTGGTTGGGCAGGGGCTCCTGAGAGGCTCAGCCCCAGGAAGTGCCCCAAATGTGTCTTCTTGTAAGTTTACTGTCTGCATTGATTTCTGTGGCTGATATTACCACTTAATGACATCCTGGCCAGTTTTAACAGTGCATGCCTGTTCTGCATTAGAACTTCATCGTTATTTTGAAATGTTTGATTTAAAATATTTGATTGGGTTTGAAGTATTCTTGCATTATCACAGGAAATTTAAAATTACTTTTAGTGACACTTTCAACTTTTTTAAAATTTGAAAGATTGTGGAAGATAAGTTTTAACATGTCTGATCATCTGCTTGTTTGAAAAAATTTTCATCAGTGGAAACTATTAAGATTTTAAAAAGATTGTGATTAAGACACCTTGCTTAGGAATTGCCTATTAGTCATTTAAAGTGTAAAACTTGGTAGAAAAGTTATAGTCACTGAAGCAACCTAATTTTCTTATGAAAATGGTGGAACACTCTTTTTATAATATTGCCTCTGCAGCTGGAAAGTACAGCAAGTGACATCCAGCTCTGAAAGCTCCAGTGAGGAGCATTAGGTCATATTTCCACAAAACTTAATACTACTCCTTTCCCCAATACTTTATATTCTATTTTTTATTAACATAATACTTAGGCAATGTAATTTTTATTTTTCCCACAAAACTACATGTGGGTACTCTTATTTCTATCATTTCCCCCAAGGAATATAATATTTGTGACCTTCTTTATGAAAAAGAAAAAAGCTGGGAAGCATTTGGCTAGGGGGACTATGAATATAAAACCTTTATTAAAACACAGTTATTCTCCCTACCCAAAAATTTCTAGAGAGGAATCCATGTATAAGTAATAGTAGCAAAAGAATGTGAAATATCACAGTATTAGCTGAGTTTATCTTCTAAGCTTCATTAAAGAATTCTCTGGTAAAATAAGATGGAATACTTTGTTTCAGTAAGGACCTAAGGGAAGTATATCATAAATCCATCTGAGATTTGAGAGACCTGTGAAAGTTAAATGTAATTCTTCAATTACCATGGCCACGAGGCAGAGTGAAAAGGTAACTTAGCACTCACAGTGGCTCTATCTACTAAGCCACATCGTTCAATCAGTGGCCTCAAATCTCTCCATTCAGACTGGCCTTTCTTTGTAGTGGTGGTTTGGCAGTAGCAGTGGTGAAGACAGTCAGCAAAGTGGTGGGCGAGTCGATGCAATTCCACCGAAGCATGTAGAGTAGAGTCCAATGTGTTCTGAAAATTCAAGGACAATGCGTAGAAAACAGTCTTTAAGAACTTCCTATTTTCCCTTTCTGTTTTTTTTGTATTACTTTTCCAAGCTTGAAGTTTTCTAAATTGGGTTATTATTCCAGAATGTGCTTCAATAGTCACAAAGATTTCATCATAAATTTGTCTTATGATTTGTATTGTAAAACAATAATATATAATGAATATTAATTTACTCCAATGCCTTATTCAAAAACGAGAACATTGTTGGCTCCTTGGAAGCCCTCTGTTTACCTTTAACTAATTATATCTCCTTCTCTTACTGGCAAAGATAAACATTCACCACCCCTGTTTATCAGTTCTCGGTTCAGGACACATTCCCCCACCTTACATTTGTCAGAATTTCTAGTATTAATTAAGAAGAAATATGGAAATCATGTTTAATTTATATGAATTCTATAAATATTTAAATCAACAACTAATATAAACACACACAGCTGCCGGAAACTGTCTTCTGACAAAAATTCAGAATGTCAATTAGAATAATTTTTTCTAAGAATTTTATACTAAATTGAAACATTCCCCAATTTTTATAGCTTAATAAGATTTTTCTGTATCACTAGATTTTAGTTTTTGCCATGTATATGACAAGTTACAGTGTAGTGATGGGTTTTAAATCATATTTTTAAATCAATTTACAAACAGAAAAGCTGTATTATACTCTGTTTTGGACAGAGATGAAAACAAGAGCACAAGCCAATTTTATGTTATCTTATTAATGAAGACTGAGGTAAACTTCTTGTGATTTGAAAGGTGCTCACAGAATTGTGTTAATCCATTGTGATGAGATGATACTTTTTGAAAGTTGCTTTTCTGCGAAAGTAATTGTATCAAGGACACAGAGAGTGAGTACAGGTCATTTTAGAATATCCGCTGTATTAAGAATAAAGAAGAATAAGTAAATATTATGGGGCATAATCTTTCCTAATATGGAAGCCAGTATATACAGCTGGAATGCTTGGACAGGTATTAAAAATGACATTGAAGTAAGAAATATCACATTATCTTGAGCTTTTTAAATTGAAAAGACATAGAGGAATTAGAACAAGAAAATGTCAGTCAATTCAAGTTCTCACCCTTCCTCCCACCCTTCACCTTCATAAAACAAAAACAAGTCTGTTATGAAAACAAGATACTTTAAGAATATAAACCTCAAAAATACAAGAATAAAAGCTGATATTATTGCAGTCTGTGATTCAAAAATAAAAGTGATATTACTTAAAAAAATACTAACCTCTGTTTGTTCTGTAGATAGCCAGACAGGCAAGTACAAATCCAACGAAAGCAGCCATAGTAACAACAGAATAAAATGCCTTTATAGGCTTGAAATTAAACTTTGTTTTCTCCCCCTTTGAATACATTTGACTCTTGATAGCTAATAGTACTTGAGAGTTGAGTGTTTGGATTCATACAAATTAGGACATCTTGGTAAAACAACAAAGTATGAAGAATCTTAAAAAATAGTTCTAAGTGTCTTTTTAGCGTGTTAAAGTAGAAGAAGTCTAAGGGCAGATTTCCCAGTTAATGACGAGATATCACGGCTTTCCCTAGAAGTTAAAGGAATGTTAATATATTTTTTCAATCAGCATATATCTTGGTTTATTTTTTTATCTCAATGCAGATGCATTAAAAGTTCATTGAAAAGATCTACAAATAATGCTCTTACAAGCCACACAGACAGTGATGCCAGGCCAATACAAGTTTTTTTCTAGGAAAATAGTGAAAGCATTTCAGGCCTGACAAAACTTCTGAAAAACTCTACTCTGGATTCATTTTAAAGCTAATCTTTTGCAAGAGCCAAAATGCTTCCACAAGAGGCTTGCATATTTGTTCAGCCTATTTGGAGAATTACATCAAACTCTACTGTAACCTTTTTTAAAAAAACTTTTTCCTTAATACTGGGGTTTTAATGTTTATAGATGGGTTTTAATGTTTATAGATGGGAAGGCTTCTATAAACCTGTGTGTGTGTGTGTGTGTATGTGTGTGTGTGTGTGTTTGTGTGTCTGAGGGAGAGTACTAAATGCAGAAATAATGTTTTAGGAATATATCATTCTTATGGAATTCTAAGGACCCCAGAGTACTAAATCTTAGATATCAGGAAATTACACCCAGAGATTTTTTTTTCCTGTGTTACCAGTTTTTCTTCTGTTTTTCTCAATCTTTCCAACAGCTTTCTCTGCCCATTGTCATTGTAAGTGACTGTCAACCTGAATTACACACCACTCCTCCCAGCCAGAGCACCAACCACCAACTGGTGCTTGCCTTCTTGCTTCTTAGTTCAGATTTCTAAGAAAGGAAATTTAATCCCATTGGGTTAGGTAAATATCCCTTATCTAATTACTCTTGTCACCAGCCATTCCCTGGCCCAGAGCCCACACAGTAGCAACTGTGTAACACTGGCAATACTAGGAACACTTATTATAGGGGTGAGCATAAAGTCCTGTGGAGCGTGTAGGGAGATTATCTATTTGGCGGGTCAGAGAAGGTGCCCCTGAAGATAATGTGGCCTCTAAGCTGCAGCCTTACAGGCAAGTAGTAGTTAGCCAAGCACAGAAATGGGAGATGAAAGATACTACTATGAGTAGAGGAAACAGCAACACAAGGGCCTGGTTTGGACGCTTGGAGCATAGAAATCCCAAGGATAATTTCTAGATATCAGTTTAGAAATGATCTGGAGAAGTGGTCAGAGATCTGGCCAGGAAGAGCAAAATGATATAATGATATGAGGCATTTGATATTTCCCTGATGGGAGTGAGAGAATAATTAAGTTAATCTTAGAGGAATTAAGCAAGGAGTGACACATTTGAAGAATTAACAAAAAGAGGCTTCAAGACAAGATGGAGTATTCATCCTATTGATGCAGATAGATAAGAAATGTAAGAGTCTGTTGCCTTGGTGGGTCTGACTCAAGGAGTACATGACAGTAGTGATGATGAGGGCCAAATAGCAGAACATAGATACTCATTGCATGTGTGAGTAAGACAGAGGGAAAACGCAAAGGGGAAAACCAGGTATCTGGCTTGAGAGATTGCATTATAATTCACTGAGATAAGAAAGACAAGAGGAGATGGAGAATGTAGCAAGGAATGATAATGTCATTAACCAACCATTTACCGACTGAACAAAAACCCAATTTTCTGTCCCCAATTTAAGGACCCATAACTTAAATACAATATACAAATCTGAAGAAAAAAAAAACTAAACTAAACTAAAAATGTTACATGTTTAGGATAAGTGAGTCTCAATAAAAAAATAATATCAGCTAGCATTATTATTTGTTAGGCATCTTATTTTGGCCCAGATGTGATAAGGTATCCAGAAACATAAGGGCGTCTGCTAGGATTATCATTTAGTCCTTCCTTCTACTTCCCAGTAATACCTAGCAGGAATACAGGGGAGCCAAGATTAGTTCTGAATTTTGAGCTCTGCTGTCTTTCCAGGCCTGGATAGATTTGGCATTCATTCAGTTCTTAGTACAATATTCCAATGCAAAATCTAGAAAGAAGCAGGAGACTACTCTGCCCACATTTGCTCTCATTAGCAAAGTAACATAGAACACACTTCAGTAAAATAACAACAAAGAGTAATTGCCATGTGCCTTTTGAGAATGCCTCAGAAATGAACCTTGATTAATCTCTTGCCCAATTATAACTGGTTATTAAATAGCATATCCCTTGATGACAGTGTAAAGTGATACTTTATCTTGAGGAAATGGTTAATGTTCTCATTAATTAAGAGTCTCAAAAATAAAAGCTGTGCTAAAAAAAGAAGAGCTTTCAAAGTTGAAGATCCAAGACCACAATTGCAAAGCTTACAGAGTTTTACATGCGATGATATAATAAACTGATAGGGGAAAGGAAAGGTTGACAAAACTTCATTTGTTGGGTTGATTGTTAACACCATGATTTGGGAACAGAGCCAGTTCTTTTGTGCATGATGAGATCACTAACTAGAGAAGTCATTTACACTGGGCTAAATGAAGAACAGAGAGAAGTAAATGTATGCTGCTTTAACACCTGTAAGCCAGAAGGCCTACATCTAGTTTAATAAAGCTAGTAGGAAGCACTTTTCTCTTCTACTACAAATCACATCCCCACACATCTTATCCTTCAGCCACATGGAAATTGTGTCAATTCACCAGACAAACCTTGCTTGCCGCTATACGTTGGCAAATATTACCTTTGCTGGTTCAAATGTCCTATACCACCTAACTCCTCTTCAACTCGGCCTAAACATTTGTTGTAGCATTGAATCCAAGTAATTTTCCCCCTTTTATTCATCCACAGCCTTACTTCTGACAGAACAATTTCTATTCTCCTTCTGATTTTGAATTTTAGTGGTCTGAAAATTGTGTGTGTGTGTCTGTGTGTACGTGTGCTTGTGTGTGCACATGTGACAAGGAGGAGTAATCTTTCTGGCATGTTCTCACGTTCTTACTTGCCTTACTCCTAAACTTTTGGAAAACATGGTTCTAATTTTGGTAATACATTGTAGTCTGAAGTGTGTAGGTGAAGTCTAGGAATTTGTGGTAAGGTATGAAGATGAAAGAAATATTAACGGAAGAACATGTATCACTGTTGCAATAGCAACGGAAAGCTCTGTTTTACAAGTTCAGCCATTTGGATGTAACTCTTTGCTGCAGGAGAATAATATAATGTGGCTTTTAGAGTGGTGTATTAGCTGCCTTGTTCTGTATGACACTGTAATAATATTTCAGATAAAAGCCCCTGTTCACATTTATTTATGTCTTTCAGTGAGGTTTGCCATTTTAGACAAGACTTTGAGTCTAATTGATATGCATAATACATTCTTTGCACATCACTGTTCAGAATTCTTATGTACATCTAGGGTCATATTATGATTCTATATGGGAAGAAAGGTAATAGGCCTCTAGAGAAATAGGTCAGTTATTGAGATTTTTTAAAAACGCTTTGTAGCCCTAAACATAATTTCAAAGAATATCTTTAAGACCCTACTTTTTCCCCGAATGGTGTAAATACCAAAATGATGTATCCAATTGAAAATAAATGTGTGAGCTTGACCTACAAGTATTTCTAGAAAAATGTGATAAGCTCAGTCTTTTGTCTCTATTGGTGTAAATTACAATTTATATTGCCTCTTTGAAAAGCATGAGTAGCTTTTCAAAATACTTACAGAAATTATACTTTTGATTATTGAATTTTTTACAAAGAAAATGAATAACTATAAAATAGATGCTAAACTTTGACTTTTAGGGCTCAGAATGTTTTGGTTTTGAATTTAAGAGCTTGCTTTAAATTGTCTCATTAAATTATTGAGCATCTTCCATGTTCAAAGTATTATATGTGTGTTACAAAGGAGCAATTTTATACACATAATGACAGATACTTCTCAGAATAAGTCAACTACTAGGAAATACCTTCCTTTTTCTTCTCTATCCCCTTATCTAAAACGATGTATGGTGTAATAGAAATCTGAAGTGTATCCCAGATACAAAGAGGAAACTTTGATTGTATTTATAGAAGCATTAACACAAAATTCAGGTGAAAAGAAAGGACAAATGAGATGATGTCCATAAAACATCACACTTTTGTAGACTGTCTTATGCTCCTGTTTTTAGAATCTGCATTTCCCATTTATATAAGTCCCAAAACAGAAATGCAGAAATTTGGCCAGGAGTTCTAATGTATTCTTTCTTTCATATATACAATGAATTAAATTGATGATATTTTTTCTAATTCTTACTGCTTAAGGAGATATTTCTTTTTCTTGGTTATTAGGGATAACTTTAATTCTTCACTATTTTACTTTTACTGCTCCAATGATGCTACTAGTATGGAATTGCAGTAAATGGGCTTTGAAATCAGATTTATTTCAGTCTCAGCATTACTGTTTACTATCTTAGTGAAATTCAGCAATTTATATTCTTAAAATGTTTGTTATCACATCTATAAATTGTGATATAAAAATGCATACATTGTAGTGATGTTGTGATATAGTAAAGCATGTAGTTCCCGAGACCTAGTAAGTGTTTCCTACCACTCTTTATCCCTTTTTTTGTGACTTTCTATTTTGTAATAATCAAAACAGAGATATATAATGGAAGATACATGAAGAATGTTTAATAAATTTATTTATTTTCTTGTTAATATAGCTGTATAGACTGGGAAAAGCAAATGATTTTTGAAAACACTGGCTTTATATTTTGGGCACATTCGAGGGTTCATAGCTTGGGTAACTGAGCATTGATTATAAATGTTTGGGAAAGACAGTAATTCATATATTTTGTGTGCCTATAATATCTATGATACCCTTTATAAGAGTGTTCCTTTCCTCAAGGACTTTGCAATCTGTTGCTAGGTAAACCAGGTATGCTGTCAACTTTGTGATTTGGTGGAATATGGTGTAAGTAAAATGCTGTCATATTTTAAAGAAGACGAAATGACATTCCTGGTATGGGATGTGGATAAAGGAGAAAGGAGTGCAGATAAAGCTCTTTTAGATAAGGTAGTACTTTAACTAACTCTTGAGAAAATCCTTAGAATAATTTGCAAGCATAGGTGAGAGGTGGTAGAGGAAGGTTTTCTGGAGAACTGATTTATGTGAATAAAATTACAGTTGAACAGAATTATAACATTTTTACAAAATGTCAAATAGTCTAATTTAACCAACAACAAGTACATGGGGAAAGAAACAGTGAGACGAGAAGTTTGAAAGGCAGTTTGTACCTATCTTATAAGGGGATCTTAAATGTCAGGGTGAGACTCTCCATAATTTTGTCTGTAGTGGGGATTCTTTGGAAGCTCTTAATT
Source organism: Cheracebus regulus (assembly GCA_963574635.1). Taxonomy (NCBI): domain Eukaryota; kingdom Metazoa; phylum Chordata; class Mammalia; order Primates; family Pitheciidae; genus Cheracebus; species Cheracebus regulus. The sequence continues at coordinate 61,054 of CAUYQU010054006.1, read as the reverse complement.
AGAGTTGCAGTTTAGAACCTGTCAGGATTGTGTGGGAAAAATTAGGATAGAGTGGAACTTAAAAGTAGAGAGATCAGTTAGGTTATTACCATAGGGCAGAAGATAATGAGTGTCTGAACTGGGGAGATAGCAATGGGGATGGAAAGAAGAGGAAAGATGTGAGAGATGCACAGATAGCAGCACCGAGCTACTAATTGGATGTAGGAGGTGAGGTCCAGAGAAGAATCAAAGATGCCGAGGTGACTGGGTGGTACCATTCACAAAATTAGAATGTTAAGTGGGAGCATTGACTTTTCAGGAAAAAAAATAATGGTGAGGTTGGTCTTAGATATATTGAGTTAGAGGTCAAAATGTAAAGCAGTTCTGAAAATGTGAATCTTTGTCAAGAGAAAAGTGATGGCTAGTGATAGAAGTTGGTAATTTCTGACAGAGCTGATAAAGACATTGACTGGGGCTGATGAGACTACCCGAACAGGGAATGGACAAGGAGGGATGCTGGGGATGCACTTACCTTTAGAGAAGGAAAAAATACAAGCCATTGAGAGTGATCAAGACATGGGTTGATACAATTAGTAAACTGAAGTGCAGTTCCATACTTTTCTTATGCTTTGCTCCTCGGCAGCCTCTGCTAATGCTAATCCACAGAAGGTTCATACAGATGTAATAGGGTGGTCACAGAGTATGAGCTAAGTGGGTGAGAAAATGATTGTTTTTGATTCTCACTGATAAATTATTGACTCAGTGACCTTTCATAAATGCTGTATTTGTAAGAAGAGCAAGTAGGAGTAGGCTTGTGAGTTTTATGTGATGAGGAAATACGACTAAGTTCAGTGATTTTCCTCCATTTTGAAATTGTTTTACCTTGTTTTTTTTTGGTTTTGATCATTGTTTTATTGTAAATTATCAGGCTAAAGTAGTGTTGGAGTGAACACAAATTAGAAGACTGTAATACACTTGGCTGGGCATGATGGCTCATGTCTGCAATCTTAACACTTTGGGAGGTCAAGCAGGGAAGAACACTTGAGACAAGAAGTTTGAAACCAGCCTGCGTAACATAGCGACACCCTGTCTTTATAAAAGAAAAAATAACTGGATGTGGTCGTACATCCCTGCAGTCCCAGGTATTCAAGAGGCTGCGTTTGAGCCCAGGAGTTTGAGGTTGTAGTGAGCTATGACTGTGCTACTGCACTGTAGCCTGGGCAACAGAGTAAGACACTACCTCAAAAAATAAATAAATACATAAATAAATAAGTTTAAAGTGTTTCCTTCCAGGAATCTTGTAATACCTTATAAGTAGAGAAACAATGGGATATTTTTGAATCAGCAACTGGATGAGTATAAATATGACTACATTTTCATATAGTCTATAGCAAAAACAAAGTGCAGACTTTAAAAAAGTCACTTTAAAATAAAAAAAAAATACACTAGGGCCAAAATACTCATCATGAGTTTATCAAAACTAGCCTTGAAATATTAAAAAGTAAATTAACATTATTTGCAACACATTTTCTTAGACACAGAAGTATTTATAGTCATCTTTATTTCTGCCAACAAGTAAATACATTAATACTTTCATAATTTAAAAATATCAAGAATTTAAAAACAGATACGTTTCTCAATTTTATTGGAAACTTCTTATGAATGTAATGTATTTCCACGGTTTTTCATCTGAAAGAAAAAATATACCATTCTGTTCATCTAATGTTTATAAATTTGATTTCATTTATATTAATGTAATTATATATAATGAGAAGATAAGCTACCAGAATTATTTGAATGGCCTATGAAGATACATATTTTATTGATTTATTTCTTACCTATAGTTTATTTCTCAAAATCTTTGTCATCTTTAAAGACACAGCTATGGCAACATAGTATTACTGAAAAGCTACCTGTGTGAAACCTATTTGTTATTGCATGTCTCCCATCTTTAATTGACATATACATATCCATAATATATAATCCATAATATATAATCCATATGTACATATCCGTAATATATAATCATTGCATATGTGCAATTTAAACAAGTTAGAAATGTTTAGGTAACTCATGGGCAGAAGTCTACTTTAGATTAAATATGCATGCCACTTTAAGTTTTTGTTTAGTTCAAAGAATCCTCCATTTGGATTTTTTATAAGATACTGACATAAATTAAAAGAATATTATTATTAATTGAAAATTTCTAGTGTTTCGATTTTTGTTTTTTATGCTACGTAATGTTTTCACTTCAAAGTATTAATTTTAAATTATGAAAGTATTAAACAAGATTATAGTGTAGACTTTGAGTTGTAGAGCAATATGGCAAAGGAGACAATAAGGTAAGAGCTTTGAAACGAAGCTAACGTAAAGCCTTCTCATTGTCTGGGTCTTCCCCCTCTAACAGTATCTTATTGTACAGTTCCTGGTGCCTTCATGGTGTTCAGACTCCACTTTTCTTGGTTGTGTTTTCTCACCACCATGCCCTTTCCTCTCTTTTGTTGCCTTTCTAACTTCCAGTGATCTTTTAGCTTTTGGCACATGGGGTGTGAAGCAGTGTAATTTAGTAATTAAGAAGATGGATGCTTGGTCCAGAATGCCAGGTGTCCAATCATGACTCACTTGAAAGATGTATGACCTCACTATGCTTTGGTTCTCTCATTTTTCAAATAGAAATAATAACAGTCATATCTCATAAAATTGTTGTGAGTATTACATAAGTTAATTCACATCAATTACTGAGAAAAATCCTATTGCATGCAGTAAGCAGTAAGCGTTAGTGATTCCATTATTCTCTCTTCTCTCTGTTTTATTCTGTTCTATATTCTCTGTGTCACTTCCTCTGGGAAGTCTTTCTTGGTCCCTGGAGGTTGGGATATGACAATACTATCATACCTAGTCTGTGTGCTCATCTGTTTTTCTCCTTGGACTCTGTTTAAGAGCAGAGGATGTATCTTTCATCTTTACAACCCAAACACCCAGAATTGAGAATGCTGTGTAGAAGGTGCTCACAATTGTTGAATGAGTAAATAAATGAATGAGATTTTGGAGATATGTGCCACCATACAGGATTTATATAGACACAGCAATAGCCTACCATACTGAGTAAGCTCTAATAGAAGCTAGGAAACTGAAAGGCTAAGAGACCAAGGCACCATAGTTCTAGAATCATATGGTTTATTTATTCTCTAGTTGGAGGCAGGGATGCAGATGTGAATAGGTTTACACAATTAGGATAGGAATCCATGAGGTGGACCACACTTTCTTAATTTTGTTTTATGCCATGTTGCAATATCCTGATTCACTTTGTCACATCAGCTTTTTCTGCTGATGGTGTGGTTACAAAAACGAGATATGCAAGGAAGCTCGATAGTTGGAAGGTGCCTAGAGGTAGAACCACAAGACTTACTCCATTGGAGAGATGCCAGGACTCAGATACCTGGCCACAGCTGTAGCTCACTGATTAACCTGGTGAGCTACCAAGACTTACATCTGTGTTTTTCAAGCAGAGAACTCATTATGGTAAGAAAGAGGCCATAATGGATGTCACTAAAGGAGACAGATTTAGATTCAATGAATAACAATGTGGAGGAGATATAATCAGGACTTTAGGAATATTAAGAATTTATGGTCTTTTCATCTCTTTCTAAGTGACACTCTTACTTGTTCTATTCTTGTTATTGATGTTTGTCGGAACAGTATTCTATAATATGTCTGTAGCTTACTAAGTTATTCTCTATTCTAAGTACATCTTATGAGTTCTTGTCTATCCAGTATGTATATTTAACACATAATTTTATCTATCCTTTTTGTTTATTTTCTCCTGCAGCAGATTGGATATCCTCAATTAAAACAGCAAAAACTATATTTCATGTATTATAGTTATGGCAACCATATGTTCTAGTTTGCTCAGAGAGACTCAGTTTATACCTGGTATTCGGCAGTAATCCTCAACAGTGTTCTTTTTCATTCCCCAAATGTCCTGATTTGGGTGATAATTTATATAATCACCTTGGTTATAATCCAACGTCTGCTACTTATAGAACTATATAAATTGAAGTAAATTATTTAATATCTCACCTATAAATTAGTGGATTGGGCTAGATTATTTGTAAAGCTCTTGCTAAATTTGAAATTATTTGACATTTATGGAATGATATTTAAAGATTTTTACTTCTTTAAGTCTGTTCACAAGACTTCTGCCCTGAAGACAAGCTTTATTTCATTACAAATGGTTCTAAATGCAAGTTTAGTATAAATGTATGCATTAACTGCTTTGAAATGTGCAAAATTAAGTTTTAATTTATACTTGGGACAAAATATTTAAGACATTATGACCATAGATTTAAAAGTGGAAAAACTAAAAGTGCTTTTATTAATTTCTTTACAATAGAGTATATTAAATACAGGGCTTTGAAATCACTATATGTGGTTTTAAAAATATTTTATGGCTTTAAATTTAACCTATGCTTGTATTCCTTATCTGTACATTGAATTAAATAGTTGGCAAGGATTACTAATTTCTAAGGAAATTAATGATTTTAATTTTCAGGATGATGTATTTCCAGGTGTCCATGAGCCAGTTCTGTAGGAATTTTGAAAAAAATGGGAATTAAATTAAATCGATTATTTAGCCACAGATTTGGACATTTTCTAGAGAGAAAATTGTGTAAGTGCATGAATGATCTCAAAAGTGTTAGTGTAGATGTAAGAGGGTAGTGAAGAAAATGTGGATAGCGTTTCTGACTGTCTCTACTGGTCAGCTGTTCCCTGGGTCATTCAAGAGCTACAACTAAAAGTCTTGTCATATAGAAACTGGGTTTGCTCCTCTCCCTAAAACAAAAACAAAAACAAAACAAAACAAAAAAAAACTTCAAAGAATATATGGCTATTTGAACGATTTCTTTTTAATGCAACAGTACTTGTTTCAGCTCTCATCAAGGCTAGAAAGCTCCATGACTCAGTGCTGAGTTTGGTAAACACAGACTGTGGGGAGATAGATTTTTGCCTTTTGGAATTTTGTGCTTTTGATGTTATTTTAGTTCTGAGGGGGCGGGATGATATATTAATTCATTAAGTTTCCCTGCACCCCAACTTAGATGATCTGATTCTACTGAAAATACGATACTAACAGCTCTCTAGAGTGCCTCATTAATTTTGAAAATAAGAGATTTGATAGGTGATTGAGTGACATGAGCTGGATGAAAACTTCCTCACTCTTATAGGTGTATGGAGAAGCAAGAATATTAGAAACATATTCTTTATGATTTTTGGCAATTTATGGAAATTAGTATAAATGTAGATGGCAACACTTGGCACTTAAATGTACTAGAGAACTTACCACATTCTCTTTAATTATGGTTATGTGTATTTTTCTTTCTTATTTGGTTATAAAATCCTTGAGGTAAGGACCTGTGCTTTATTTATTATATATTGGCCAGAGTTTTTAATATAATCCATGGCTCATAGTATTAACTCAATAAATATTTCCTTACTGGTTATTAATTTTGCAAATAGCAAAATATTTGTGATTTATAGAACACCACCTACGAAAGCATGAAGTTGCTGAAAAAATATTGCAATGATTGTATTGGCATATTACTTCAAGCCTGTTGAGCAAGTAAAAGAAAATGAGTGTGTGTGTATGCATACACGTTCTTTCACAGACCTGAATCTCGTTAAAATAATTAGGTGCATTACTGCTACCCACACCCTGCAGGATACAGGGTGTTTTGTTTGTTTTGTTTTGTTTTCCCCTCATCTAACTTGCATTATACTAACAGGCTAAAGTTCTCAGTTGTTTGCTTCTGGGCTTTGTGGAAGCCGCTCACTCATCCCCTTGGGGTTGTGGAAAGGGAAAAGTGGTGCCTTGCATCATTCTGTGGCAGCCTTAGGGATTCATTCAAGAACCTTAGTTGCTTGCTGTGGTGAGAGCAATGAACAGCCTTCCAGCTGGAAAGACATTATGATTATAGCATTTCATTTCCTTCCTTCAGCCAGCATTTACTATGCACCTACTGTGTGTACTTAAATGATTGCATCTAGATCCATCATAGAAATCTGAAGATTTAACTCCTACTTGGGAAGAAGTTACAAATGAGTAGATAAAATCTAAAAAGAAGCAGAGAGGGCAATACTGATTTCAATAATCTTTGAAGTGTATAGGATGCTTGTTGTAATAGAATTTCCATGTGTGATATACTCTCTACATTTCTAATAGTAGAATTTACATTTCCTCACATCTGCATTGCTGTGACCTTAGTAATTCTTCAGAAAAGCAGGAAGTTTTTTTTTTATCATCCAGTATAATTTTTGTTAGCCTATGAAAATATTATTTTCACCTTTCATGACCTAACTTTAGAGTATGTAATACAGTGTCTGTGTTTCAAATGAAGTTGGTATATCCTAACATATGCATATAAAATAAAGGATCATTTATTTATTTGATTTCATTCAGTCTGTTTTATAACACTAAATAATCAACCAGATAAAACAAAGTATTTGGCAGAGTTGATGATCTATTTCCCTAGGAGTGATCTTGGAATCAGAAGGCATACCTTAATTTACACAAAGATCACCAGTTTATGATGTGTGTGAGGAAGAGAGGCAGTCAGATGTATGTGAATGCATCTAGACAGAAAAAGTCTTGCATTTATAACTAGAGCAGCTTTTTGCTTTATCTTCAAAGTTAGAATAAAAGCTTGTGTGACTTGGAGTGGGAAAAAACTTTATCAGCAAGATCATTAATAACTTGAGACTCAGCTTTTCAAGTTACAATTAGCTGCTCAACAGCTGTGACCTTCAAGAGCTACTCATTATTGTTGGTCCTGATTGTTCACTCCCACTGTAGAGCTCTCTTCAGAAATAGTTTCTCTGACATCATTGACCCCAGGGGTCAGAGTGAGAAATGAGTCTTCAAGCACTCATTGTAAGTCTTGTTTCTGCAGGATGCTGCATGTGTGTGGATGTGTGTGTGTGTGTGTGTGTGTGTGTGTGTGTGTGTGTGTGTGTGTGTGTACACATGCGTGTGCTTGTGTTTAAGGAATTCAACTGATGGCTAATGCCTCATTGTAAATCCAGCTGTTTGGTCACATCCCAATTAGGAAGGATGCCTGTTTGATGAAGAGGCACTCCTGGGAGTAGCCAGAGGATTCAGTGGCTTCAAATACAGAGTAAAACCAATAGTAACACCAGCTCTGTTTTATTTAGAAGTTTTTTGTTTTTGTTTTTTTTTTTTTAAAAAAAAGGTCTCAACACACATGCTTGCCAAACTCCGTCATGCACTGTGTAGCATCCCAATGGATCAGCAGGGATTTTAAACCTGCTGCGTGTTTGGCATACATTGCAACCCAAAGAGAAACTGGGGATTAGAGAAACTGTAGTGAAGTATGAAATGAAAGCTCAGTTGGAAAAGGAGGACTGGATTACGTTCCGCTTCTTTGCCTCAGTTCCTTTACATATTAAGAACATGGGACTCCTTGGAAAAAGGAATTTACTTCTCAGGACAAGGTGTAGTATATAATCTCTACATTCTGAAAGGAGCCTTAATTAGGGAAAAATCTATCTGCCATAAAACAAAAGAATAAGCAAATTGACAGAAACGTTGATAGAATTTTGATAAGGACATTTTTGGCCAATGAAAACCCAGAATTAAATCTTATACTCTGTTGGAGTCTTGTTAGTAAAATTTATATATGATGATTTTTTTTTTTTTTTATTGAGACGGAGTCTTACTCTGTCGTCAGGCTGGAGTGTAGTGACGCGATCTTGTCTCACTACAACATGCGCTTTCCAGGTTCAAGTGATTCTTCTGCCTCGGCCTCCTGAGTAGCTAGAATTACAGGTGCCGCCATCACGCCCAACTCATTTTTGTATTTTTAGTAGAGACAGGGTTTTGCCATGTTGGCCAGGATGGTCTCCATCTCTTGACCTTGTGATGATGAAGATTTTGAACATGCACCCTTGGCAGTTTCAACCTGAGATCCCAAAGGTTGAAGTCACGGTGATGTGGCAAACAATCTCTGTAGGAAAATGTAGACTGGTTTTAGCTCCAACTCACTTCCAAACCACGTGAATCAGGACAGCACCTCTGGCTGTGTGTCTGAGCCCTAATTTGCGAAAACAAAGGAACTAGGTTAGACTTGGACAATATGTATTTCCTGGGAAACTGGGCTAGACTGTAATCTCTCTGAGAGCATTTGTATTTCTCTATCAACTTCATTGTAACTATCTTCACTAGTTTCACTAGTACTAACCTCAGTAACTAGAAGATAAACCATTGAATAAATCTAAATAAATTGCAGAGATCCCTTTCTTTGTTCTGACCCTAGCCTCTATACCATAGCATGCTTAATTATTTTTTATGTCTAAAATGGTTAGATTATCTATTTTCTATCTTTTGAAATGTCCACATGAATTTTCTAATATTATGGTTTCTAAAGCATAGCTTTGCACTCAAATGTCTGATGAAGTTCTCTTAATAAATAACTTGTTACTGGTGAAATAGACACTCTTTTTGACATTTTAGCAGAAAAATTATGCAAATTAATAACAATGATAGTAATAAGTAACTTAGTGAAAAAGTACTATGTACCAGGTACACATTTTTTGTTAATTTTATTTTAGATTCAGGGGATGCATGTGCAGGTTTTTTTATATGAGTATATTGTATAATGGTGACACAATTTTGTTTCTGTTGCATTTGCTTTTGAGGTCTTAGTCATAAATTATTCGCCTAGACCAATGTACAGGAGAGTTTTTCTAGGTTTTCTCCTAGGGTTTCTATTGTTTCAGGTCTTGCATTTAAGTCTTTATCCATTTTAATTTTTTGTATACATTGAGAGATAGGGGCCCAGTTTCATTTTTCTGCATTTGGCTAGCCAACTTTCCAAGCACCATTTATTGCATAAGATGTCCTTTCTCCATTGTTTATTGTTGTCAGCTTTGTCAAATATTAGTTGGTTGTCGCTGTGTGGCTTTTTTTTTTTTGGTTCTTTTCTGTTCCACTGGCCTATGTATTTACATTTATATCAACATCATGCTATTTTGATTATTCTTGCCTTACAGTTTGAAGTCAGAAAATGTAATGTCTCCAGCTTTGCTCTTGTTGCTTAGGAATTTGTTAGCTATTCAGCCTCTTTTTGGTTTTATATACATTTTAGACTCGTTTTTTCTAATTCCATTAAAAATGATGTTGATAATTTGATAGGAAATGCACTGAATCTCTAGATTGCCTTGGGGAGTAGTATAGTCATTTTAATGATAATTGACTCTTCCTATGCATGAGCATGGCACATTTTTCTATTGGTTTATGTCATCTACAGTTTCCTTCATCAGTGTTTTGTGGTTCTCCTTGTAGAAGATTTTAAACATCTTCATTAACTGTATTCTTAAGTATTTTATTATTTTTCTGTGTGTCTAATGTAAATGGGAAATGGGATTGAGTTCTTGATTTCATTCTCAGCTTGAGAATTGTTGGCATATAGAAATGCAACTGATTTTTGTGTATCCTGAATTTTTACTGAAGTCATTTATAAAGTCTAGGTATCTTTTGGAAGAGTCTTTAAGGTTTTATAAGATCATGTCATCAGTGAACAGAGATAATTAGACTTCCTCTTTTCCAATTTGGATTCCTGTTATTTCTTTCTCTTGCTTGATTGCTCCGGCTAGAATTTCCAATAATATGTTTAACAAGAGTGGTAAGAGTGGACATACTCATATTTTTTTCAGTTTTTGGGGGGAATGCTTTCAACTTTTACCCTTTCAGTATGATGTTGGCCATTAGTTTGTCATATATGGCTCATACTATATTGAGGGGTTTTTTTTGATGCCTACTTTGTTGAGGATTTTTATGATGGGATGTTGGATACTATCTAATGCTTTCTCTGAATCTATGGAGATGATCACATGATATTTGTTTTTAATTTGGTGTATGGGGTAAATCAAATTTACTGAATTGTTTATGTTTAACCATCTTTGCACCCATCTGATCGTGATGGTTAATTTTTTTGGATAGGCTGTTAGGTTTGGTTTGCTCTTATTTTGTTGAGGATTTTTGAATCTGTGTTCATGGGGGATATTGGGCTCTAGTTTTCTTTTGTTGTTTCCTTGATAGATTTTGGTATTAGGATGATACTGATTTCATAGACCATGATAAGAGGCATACCTTCTCTTCAAATTTTTGGAGCAGTTTCAGTCAGTTTGGTACCGGCTTTTCTTTGTACATCTGGTAGAATTCAGTTGTGAATTCATCTGGTCCTGGGATTTTTCTCGTTGGTAGATTTTTTTTACTACTGGTTTATTTTCATAACTAATTATTGGCCTGTTCAGGATTGCATTTTTTTCTTGTTCAGTCTTGTGAGATTGTTTCCAAGAATTTATCTACTTCTCTAGGTTTTCTAGTTTGTGCACATAGAGATTTTCATAACAGTCTTATAATCTTTTGCCTTTCTTTGGCATTGTGCTAATTTCAATCTTTTCTTCTTTGTTAATCTAGTGGCATCTATCAATTTTGTTCAGCCTTTCAAAGAACCAGTTTTTTACTTCACTTATTCTTTGTATTTTTAGTCTCAATTTTATTTAGTTCTTCTTGATCTTTGTTATTTCTTCCCTTCTACTAGCTTTGAGTTTGATTTGTTCTTATTTTTCTAGTTCCTTTGGGTGTGATATTAGGTTGTTAATTTGAAATCTTTCTTTTTGGTGTAAGCATTTAGCACTATTAACTTTCCTCTGAATTCTGTTTTTGCTGTATTCCAGAGGTTTTGATATGTTATGTGTTTTATTTGTTTCCAAAAAAATTTCGATTTCTCCCTTAATATTTTTGTTTACCCAAAAGTCATTCAGGAGCGAGTTGTTTAGTTTCCATATACTTTTGTGGTTTTGAGAGTTCCCTGGGGTACTAATTTTTTTCCACTGTGGTCTAAGATGATACTTGATATTATTTCAGTTCTTTGGAGCTTATTGAGACTTGTTTTATGGCCAAGTATATGGTTAATTTTAGAGAATGCTCCATGTGCAGATGAGCAAAACGTATATTCTACATTTGTTGGGTAGAATGTTTTGTAGATACCTGTTAGGCTCATTTGGTTAAGAGTCTAGTTTAAGTCCTCAGTTTGTTTTCTGCATTGATGATCTGTCTAGTGCTCTCAGCGGGGTGTTGAAGTCCATCATTATTATTGTATGGATATCTGTCTCTTTTGTTGTGTCTAGTAGTATGTATTTTATAAATCTGGGTGCTCTGGTGTTGGGTGCATATATATTAATATTTAGGGTAGGTAAATCTTCTTGATGTATTGAACCCTTTATCATTATATAATGTACTTCTTTGTCTTTTTTTAGTGCTGTTGGTTTAAAGTGTCTTTTAACTGATAGAAGTATAACCATCCCTGCTCTTTTTTTGTTTTGCATTTGCATGATATATAAGTCACCACCCCTTTACTTTGAACCTGTGGATGTCATTAGACATTAGATGGGTCTCTTGTAGACAACAGACGGTAGGGTCTTATTATTTATTTATTTATTTATTTATTTTTACTCAATTTGCCAGAGAAATCTTTTAGGTAGAGCACTTAGGTTTTTTACATTCAAAGTTAATATTGATATGTGAGGTATTATTCCTGTCATAGTATTATTAGCTAGTTGCTATGTATTCTCAATTGTGTAATTGCTTTTAAAGGATCTGTGAAATTTGTACTGATGTGTGCTTTTATGGTAGTGAATATTATCCTTTTATTTCCATGTTTAGAACTCCTTTGAGCATCTCTTGTAGCATGTGTCTAGTGGTGAAGAATTCTTTTAGCATTGCTTGTCTGGGAAGACTCTCTCTCCTTCATTATGAAGCTTAGTTTGGCAGATTTGAAATTCTTGCCTTGCATTATTTTTTATTTAAGTAGTCTAAAAAGAGACCTCAATCTGTTTTGGTTTATAAAGTTTCTGCTGAGAAGTCAACTCTTAGTCTGTTGGGATTTCCTTAATAAGTGATTTGACCCTTTTCTCTATCTGCCTTTAAGATGTTTTCTTCAGCATTGATTTTGGTCTGATGAGTGTGTGCTTTGGCAATGTTCAGCTTGTGTAGTATCTTGCAGGTGTTAATTTGCTGTATCTGAATATTTCCTCTCTGGCAAGATTAGGGATATTTTCTTGAATTATTCACTCAAATTGCTTATTTTTTCATCTTCTCTCTCAGCAATGCCTGTAAGTAATAGGTTTGGTCACTTTAAATACTTTTATATTTCTCAAAGGCTTTGTTCATTTAAAATAAATCCTTAATTTTATTTTTGTCTGACTTAAATCAAAAGATAGGTCTTCAATCTCTGAAATTATTTCTTCTTCTACTTGGTCTAATCTATCATCTAGGCTTTCAACTGTGTTTTGAAGTTCCTGTAGTGAACTTTTAAATTCTCAACATTCTATATATCGAGATAACTTTAATTCTGCATTCTTTACTATCAATATACTAAGATTGCTTTCACTGAAGTCAAGTATTTCCATTTTACTAAATCTAAATTCAATGTTTGTTTCCTTTACCCTCATTCTAGCTATTTTGTCTTTCATATCCTGAATTATATTTCTGGTTTCTTTGTATTGGTTTTCAAACTTCCTGTAGATCTCATCAACTTCCTTGCAATCTATTTTTTAAATTCTTCATTTGTTACTTCAGAATTTTCATTTTGGTGAGGATTCATTGCCTAAGAGCTGGTATAACCCTTTGGAGGACTCTAAACACTCTATATATTTTTGTACTGCTGTAGTTTTTACACTGATTTCTTCTCATCTGTTGAGAGGAAGCTATTGCTTCTTACTTTTAAAATGGCTTCAGTTTGATGGGAAATTTTTTTTAAAAAAATGTTTTCCCCTTGAGGCCATGTCAATAGTGTTTGTTGTGTATAATATTTTGGCTTCATTTTTAGGTGTTTTCAGGGGGCTATGACTCTTTATGGGTGTCTTGGTTGTGAATAGCTTTAGTTTAATGGCTTTCTCAAATGATGCTTGTTGTATTGATGTGTTGGATGTGTGAGCTGACACACGTATCTTCTCCAGGTCTGGGAGTGTGGAGGTCTTAGATAGCTTATCTCATACACATACCCTAGGACTATACCCTTTGGATAGCAGGTTTTTATTTGGTGGTACAGTTTAATCTCCAGTCCAGTGGATGGGCATGTGCCCTTGGGAAACCTGACAATGAATGGAAGCCCCTGCCCTGACTGGGAATGGCTGGGGAAGATTGTGTTTGTTTGCACTGAGGTCTCTGGAGCAGGGGTATTAGGCGTGGCTGCACGAGCTTCTTGTCCTGTGCAGGCAGGAATGTAATCAACTTTCCTGTTGCAGAGATCACGATCTTCAGCTCATATAGACTGCCCTTTGCCTCTGGCTACAGTGTGATTGCAGAACATGGTGGCTATCACCAAAATGGGCTCAAGGCAGAGCCCCTTCCCCCAGTCCAGGGCTGACAGCTAGCTCTGTGACTTTTTGCCCTGTGTTGCCCCCTATACCGGCTAGTGCTTTGTGTAGGGAGGGAAAGATGGGCTACACCCTTCATACAAATCTGTGCAGTGCTGGCTTACTTTCAGTAGGTGTGCAGCTGCTGCAAAATGCATGGAGTGGCTATCTCCAGGAGCACTGATGCCAGCCCCCAGTGAGGACAGCCTCTGCTGCATCTAACAGTGGGTTAGGGAGCAGGAGACAGCCTTCTCTCCATGTCTGTTCCTGGTTACCAATATAATTGGCAATGCCCAGCAGGCTCTGGCAGGCTGCACTCCCCCATCCCCTATGGGTGGCCCTCACTGAGCTTTAGATCTTCATGGGCCCCGTAACCCTCCAAGGATCTGCTAGTCCCCTCCAGTCACAAAAGTCCGAGTGTGTTCTGGGGTCTGTTTATAGGGGATCAAGTGATGTGGAGACAGAAAGGTCGAGGTTTCTAGGGCCTGGCAGTAGCCCACAGTGGGTACACAACTGTATGGTGTGCATCGTCTCAGTTCAGGCCCGATGGGGAGAGCAGCGTACCTGTCCAGGATGGTTACTTGGTGCTCTGTCTCTGGGAAGTTCACAAATCACCACTGACAGTGTTGCCCAGGGTCCCAAAGGCAGACTTTCTCCCCTGACAATTTGGTGGTAAGCAGATCGTTGCAGGGGTGAGGGGAGCTGAGACACACCCCCACTACCCTTCCCCTAGGGCTCCAAGTTCTTCAGGGGATTATCTCTGCCAGAGTCTTTCCCCTGCCCTTTTCTGTGCCCTGGCTTCTTCCCCTGGCTCTCTGACAGGACCTATCTCTCTTCCCTCAGCTTTCCATTCAAATCATAACCATTCACCTACAACTTTTATATTCTTCTTAAGGAGAACTGGCATCTGAATTTGGCATTCCCTAGTCAGCCGTCTTGGGAAAAAAATAATGCCAGGTACATTTTTAAGTACTACACATGTATTAACTCATAACCAATCTGTGATGTAAGTACCATTATTATCCCTTATACAAATAAAGAAATTAAATGACATGTCCAAAGTCATGTCAGGCTAAAGATTTGCGCTCAGGCAATCTTCCCTCAAACTCTGAAATCTTTACCGTTTTACCATATTTTAAAGCTCCAATACTGAGTTAAATACAGTGGAAATGTGCCAGGTGCCGTGGCTCATGCCTGTAATCCCAGCACTTTGGGAGGCCAAGACAGGCAGATCACTTGAGATCAGGAGTTTGACACCAGCCTGGACAATATGGTGAAACTCCGTCTCTACTAAAAATACAAAAATTAGCTGGGCGTGGTGGCACACGCCCGTAACCCCAGTTACCCGGGAGGCTGAGGGAAGAAAACCACTTGAATCCAGAAGGTGGAGGTTGCAGTGAGCCGAGGCTTTGCAGTGCAGTCCAACCTGGGTGACAGAACAATACTCTGTCTCAAAAAAAAAAAAAAAAAAAAAAAATAGAAAATAGAAAAAAATACAATTGATTTTTGTCAAGGAATGTAAAATTTTCATGTTTTAGACATTACAATTATTAAGCACATTCCTAAAACTGGATTGAATGTAGCAATATTTTTAGGGACAATATTTGAGAATATAACACAATTTTCAGGTTAAGTTCATTGTGCTTGAAGTTTAATGTAAATTTAACGCCCAAGCTGATATGTTAAAGGAACACAAAAAATATATTAAATCTGTGCATGTTGGGGATCTACTGATTACTACAACTGATTAGGAACAGCAAGGGGCACCTTTGGGTATACAAAAGAAGCTAAAATATAAAATATTAATTTCACTGGACTTTTGTCAAAGGCTAAATTTGGTATAGAATACATTCCTTTAGTTGCGGTGTAATTATGATCATCTGAGCTGAGGAGGTAACGAGCCAGAGGCTTGGTAAGCAGAAACCAGAAGGACATTGTTATCAGAGGCAGAATAACAAGGCACTCCAAAGTTCATAGAAACTCCAGGCTGGCAGCATGGAGAGTTATAGGAAATGAAAGATACAGGGTGAGATGGGTAGAAGGATTTCATGGCCCCAGCAGCGAAAAAAAAGTACTGAAGCAGCTTGATTGCTCAGTCTTGGTTGACTTTATTTGTTTCACCCCTGGTGAGAGTTCACCCTGAGAGAACCTGTGCCGCAGGTGAGAATAACTGAAAACAACTGGTTGTCAGTGAGGGCAGGGGTGGAGCAGATGCTGTTTTCTGGTAGAGGTTTTTTTTTTCTTTCCTGACACCTGGGCAAATCACATGTTGTTGACTCTTTAGCCAGACATTGTAATGTTCTTCCCTGTAATCCCAGGGATGCAGGCTACCATTTTATATCTTTGAAGGCCTGTGTGTCTAAGGAAGTATCAACAGAAAGAATTGTAAACGAAGTATTGATATTCTTCACTAAGGGTGATTTGGTCCCATGTGATAGCTGAACTCCAAAGTCATTATGACCAGAAAGCTGCTCCTAAGAAAGACAGCCAAAAGGTAGAAATATGAGCTCTATTCAGCTTGATCGCCTGGAGAGCAATTCCTGGCTACATTTCCAGAGGGAGCTCTCTGCTAAAAAAGAGAATTCTTTGATTATTCAGTGTTCCCTTGTGGCTCTAAGTGTGGCCTTCCTTTCTCTCTTATCAAAGCAGAAAATCTGTAAAGAAAGGCAAGCAACCAGGCAAGTTAATTTTTTAAGCTTTAGATATAGATATAGATGTAGCTATATCAATATCCAAGTGTATATATATACTAGTGTGTGTGTATATGTGTGTGTGTATACATATTGCCATAGCCGAGCTGGTTCAGTTTTTGAAACCACTTCAAATTGTTTTATTCTCTGTGTGACTGTGATCATATTTGGTGATAATGTGATGTGAGCTTATGGCCAATTTATCCACACTTTAACAAACTCTAAATATTAGAAGTAGTTCATGAGATTTTTCCTGGTAACTTTTAATCTGAGTTCATCATATAGGTTTTTTAGGTAAGTAGAGATGACTATGTGAATGTAAGACTGTAACTTGAATCTGGATACTCTCATAAAATGTTTAAGCTAAAAGTTACATTGAGATCATAGCTTCAATACAGAGGAAATTGTGGCCTAGAGGTTTTATGTAACTTCCTCATAGTTAATGGGCTGAGACCAAGTTAGTGAATCTTGGTTCCATTTCTAATCAAGATTTACAATTTATTATTTACTGTGAACAAATATACATTTTAGGTAAAATACATTTTACATTTTATTTGTAGCTGCTCAAATAAAAACAGGTGCAAAAAGTCCCCCTATGTCTAAACATTTTCTGAGGATTGAAAAATAAGTTCTGTCCATGATAATTAAGAAAATACGGAAAATTTTAAAAGACAAAAATCTATGTATCAACCCGATAAAGAGAACCGCTATGTAGGCTTGCATATATTTTCTCATTTTATCTATGCATTTATTTCTTTTAATGCAGTCATGATTGTACTATATAAGTACTTTTTATCTGCCTTTTTTTTTCTTTTGAGAACATCAGAAGCTTTGAAAGTGTTTATAGCAGTTGCTTATGCATCATAGTCCATTAAGGGGATGGAATTATTTACTTTAATGCGCTCTGTATTTTGCGGCATTTCGTTTCTGCTAGAGATTTTTTGCATAACGCAAATACATATTTATGGAAGTGTGACTGTGCTTTCTTACCATTCCCTCACCTTACATCCTCTCTTCAATCCACTTTAATCCTGCATTCTTTGCTGTCGCTACACTAAGATTGCTTTTGTTAAGGTCAAGTATTTCTGTTTTGCCAAATGCAGTGTTTGTTTCCTCTGTCCTTATTCTAGTTGACTTCTCAGTATCCTGTGACACCATTAACAACTCCTCAGTCCCATCATCCACTTTTCTTGACTCTGTTTTCTTAGTCAGACTCACAGAATTGAGTTGATTTTATTTCTCATTGGGTGGCACACTATTGTCATTCTTCCCAACTTGTTTAGCATGTGTTTCATGTATTTATTAATACCTTTCTCTATGGAAAGCAGAATAATCCCCCTCCACCTCCGCTTCCCCAGGAATATGCAAATTTGAATCCCTGGAACCTGAGAATTTCTCATTGTACATGGGGTAAAGGACTTTGCAGGTGTGATTAAATTAAGGACATTAAGGTAGGGCGATTATCCTGGATTATCTAGATGGGTTCACTGTAATCTTAAGGACCCTTAAAAGTGGAAGCAGAAGGCAGAGGGAAGTGTGAGAAGAAGGGAGACAGGCACAAGGAGCTGCAGTGTTTGCCATCTTTGAAGATGGATGAAGGGAGCGTCTGTAAGCTAGGATGCTCCCTTACTGGCAGAGAAAGCAACAAAACCCTTCTGACTGGCTGATTTTAGCCCAGAGAGAAGCATGCCAGATTTTTGACCTACAGAACTAGAAGATAATAAAATTTGTGTTGTAGTAAGCCACTTACTTTGTGGTAATTTGCTACTGCAGCAGTAGACAATTTAATACATTCTCTTCATCCATTTTCAGGTTCATTCTCCTGCCTCACTCTAATATACTTAACGTTTCTTCTTCCAGTCATACTTTCATAGTTTACTTAAATATACCTGTATCCTTAAAAGAGTAGAAAATGTTTCATGTTTTTAACCATGCATAAATGCATAGGTGGTGGTGTGCTATTCATCTTATGTATTTATTACTTTTTTCACACGATTCTATTTTTGAACTGCATCTGTATTGCTATAAAGTTTGTTCAGTGATTTTAATTACAACATATTCCATTATTTGAAGATTTCACTGCTTTATCATCTTTCATCTTAGGCATTTACTACATTTTACTCATCTAGTCTTGTGGTGCTCATATTAGGCTCCTCTGTGTATAGATCACAGTCTACTTAATTGATGGAACTACTTAAGATGCTTCTAACTCTTTATGATCAAAAGCAATGTGACAAGCATTGTCCTAGATGTCTTTTTCTGGATCACTGTGAGTTTCCTTTGGAATACATTTAGGAGTAGATTATACATATAGGTAACTTCACTATTGAGTAGCATTGACTGCTCTGCAGAATGACTGCATTGGTTTTCACTTGCCCCAGTGAGTCAGGAGAGCTCCCCCTTTTTAAAAATAGCTGCACCTAAGCTTAATGCTGTTTCCAGTTTTCTGATTTTTTTTTAATATACCTTAGAGACATTAGGTGGTATCTCATTGTTTTGATTTGCATTTCTCTGATTACTAAAGATAATGAACTTTTCTTCAATACTAATTAGCCATTTGGACAAATCCTTCTATAAACTGACTCTTTATAGTCTTTACCTATTTTTCTCTTTGTATTTTTTTTTCACCTTAGCTCGTAAGAACTGCTGATGGTAAGTAAGCTTTTGCCATTTTCAATTGTACAAATACCTTCTTCCTCTCTGTTTCCCTTTATGTCATTGAGACATAATCAGAAACTTCTGTTTTTTTCCTTTCGGTTTGATATTTGCAGGTATTAGCTTAGAAACCATTCTTTACCAAGTGTTGCAAATATTTTATTTTTCATATTTATAATTACATCAATAATTTAAATAGATTAATTTGAAGTTTTTATATTTTACGAGTTAGAAATACATTTTTTATGGTGCGAGTCTTATTTTTTCAACACATATTACCAAGTAATGGAACCTCTTTCCAATGATTTATGATGTTTGTTGTTTATAACAAATTCCCATATATTCATAGACTCATTATTCCCTTTCACAGCTTAGTTTATTTCACTATGACTTTGCAATATGGCTTAATAATTTCATTAACAAGTTTTTTTTTCTTTTACTCTTCTCTTTCAAAATTAACTTAAAAATGTTAAACCACGTTGTCAAATTCCTCTTAAAAGTATAATTGGATTTTGACTGGATTTGTGAGAAGCCGATCAAGTGAGTCATGCTAATACCTAGTCAAAAATCTAGAAGTAATCTTAGATTTTTCTTTTTGCTTTACCTCTCCTCCCGCATTGCCC
Organism: Cheracebus regulus; assembly: GCA_963574635.1. NCBI lineage: Eukaryota > Metazoa > Chordata > Mammalia > Primates > Pitheciidae > Cheracebus > Cheracebus regulus. Next base: position 41,670 of record CAUYQU010054006.1, on the reverse strand, counting down.
TTAATGTATGTGGGACCTAAAATAGGAGTTTAAATGGAAGTCTGTGTATCATAAGCCATAGTTAAAAAATACAGACCAAGCTATTCCCGGGACCCAGCCCATGTTCCCACTGAGGTTATCATACGGAAATCTGGATGCTAAAGGAGTTCCCCTTCTTGTAGGGCCAGTCCTGACAAACCTGGTTAGTACTGGTCTATGTGGCAGAAAGAAGTAGAACCTGGGTTCAGCTCAGAATCCACCCAGAACTAGGACTGACCTAACAAAACTTGAGAGAGACAGAAGTGGGGGCTGTACCTCTCTTTCATATCTTACTTTTCCAACTCAAGATTTCCAGACTGTTCAGCTTTCCAAGCAAAGAGAAGAGAGACAAAGAACTCTGCCTAGACACTGACTTTAAGTGATTTTAGAAAGACAAGTTTATTTTTTATTTTATGTAGTTTAGTTTTGAGACAGGGTCTAACTCTGTGGCCCTGCAGTGCACGATCTCTGCTCACTGCAGCCTCTGCCTCCTGGGTTCAAGCCATTCTCCAACTCCAGCCTCCTGAGTAGCTGGGACTACAGGCACGCACCACCACACCTGGCTAATTTTTGTCTTTTTAGCAGAGATGGGGTTTCACCATGTTGGCTAGGCTGGTCTAGAACTCCTGACTCAAAGTGATCCACCTGCTGCGGCCTCCCAAAGTGCTGGGATTGCAGGTGTGAGCCGCCACGCCTGACCAGAAAGACAGATCTAAACAAAAGTAGCCATTCTTTGGCTGATTTTCTACTGTACTGATCATGGTTTGTTCTTCCTACCCTCAGCCCTGCTCTCTAGCTCTCAAGCGCATTTCTGCCGTCTCACGGAGCCAGCTCACCTTCTCTCCCTGTCTTTCCCTCTCCAAGTCTAGCTCTGTCACCCAGGCTGGAGTGCAGTGGCAGCATCTAGGCTCATTGCAACCACTGGCTCCCGGGTTCAAACGATTTTCCTCCATTAGCCTCCCAAGTAGTTGGGACTGCAGGCACCCGCCACCACACCTGGCTAATTTTTCTATTATTTTAGTAGAGATGGAGTTTCACCATGTTGTCCAGGCTGGCCTCAAACTCCTGACATCAGGTGATCCCCCTGCCTTGGCCTCCGAAAGTGCTGGGATTACGGGCATGAGCCACTGCCTTGGGCCTCTATGTCTTTCTCTGTCTGTGTAATTCTCCTTGGTTTTCGAGGATTCAAAAATCTTTCTTATAACCTAGGGGGAAAAAAAAAACAACTATGTATGTTTTTATGAATGTGATATGTGAGTCCTCTAGGTTTAATCTAAGGACTGTGCTGCCCCCACCTCAAACCATTAATAAGCGCCGTCAGTCTACCTCCAAATCATCATCACCATTCTTGTCTAAGCCCTGGTTATCGCTTGCCTAGACTATTTCTAGAAACTTCTGGCTGGTGTCACTGCTTCTGCTCTTACCCACTTGAAATTAATTCTCCAGAGCACTGAGAGGGAATATTTTAAAACACAGATTGAGTCATGTCTCTCTCTGGATTTCAACCCTCCTATGGCTTAACTTTACTCTTTGGATGAAATAAAAACTCCCGCATTGGTTTACAAAGCCCTAACCAGATATGTCTCTGTACAACTGCAGCCTCATTTATATCACTTTATGTCTATATTACGCCAGTGTGCTCAAGTTGGCTTGCCCTGGCCTGTGAGAACCAGTTGTTAAATTTTCAGGAATTTTGCAAGCCAGTTGTTAAAATCAACTGTTACAAATATTGTATAATTTTACAATTAAATAGGTTGCATATAAGTAAATATAATAACTACTCAAAGCTCCTAATTTTCTAGTTATTTTTACTATATTTTACTATTTTCAATGCTTTTGGTGTTTTATCTCGTATGTGTACAGTAGAAATACTATACAACGCTATGCTATGATACTTCCTTTCCTAACTTCATGTTCAGTGAAGTCATGTTTATAGCCAGAAAAAAACCCTGAAGGGAGTGTTTACACCCTAGAAATTGTCAAATATTACACAACAGGGTTTCATTTAGTGATTTGTTGATTGTCTAGGCATGAGAAAATATTTAAAATGCAGATTAAAGTTTAAAGGGCACTGTGTCTGTAGGTGCTACATTGTGAATAGCACAAAAATTGAAGAAATATTCCCATATTTGGAAACTTGTGCAATGCAGCAAAAGAGTTATTTATATCACTGATGAACTACTGAAGTTCCACTATATGCCTTTGTTGTTTTACTTTCATCTTGCTCATTAAAGTAACCAAAAATATCAACAAATATTTATTTTAGAACTTAACTCATTTATCAGTTACAATCATAGTTTGATACAAGAGTTCATCAAAACTCAGAGAAAATATTCTTAGAATCAATTAGCTGTTTAAAAATTACTATAGAAAGCATTGTGGGCCGGGTGCAGTGACTCACGCCTGTAATCCCAGCACTTTGGGAGACTGAGGCAGGTGGATCATAAGGTCAGGAGTTCGAGACCAGTTTGACCAACATGGTGAAACCCCATCTCTACTAAAAATACAAAAATTAGCCAGGTGTGGTGATGTGCACCTGTAACCCCAGCTACTCAGGAGGCTGGGGCAGGAGAATCTTTTGAACCCAGGAGACAGAGGTTGCAGTGAGCCGCGATCGCACCACTGTACTCCAGCCTGGGCGACAGAGTGATTCTGGCTCCAAAAAAAAAAAAAAAAAAAACAGAGAGAAAGAAAGCATTGTGCCTTTCATTATTGTTTGCCAATTGTGCGCTATACATATTTTACATCAGTAAAATTACAATGAATTTAATGTACATTTTTATGTGTTTTTTTCTAAAGAGCCAGTTGTTACATATTTACCAGCACACCATTGCTCTCTGCATATCTACTAGACTTTAGTAACAATAATTTTCTGATTTTGTTTTTTTTTTTACCTTTTGTTTTAAGGTTTGGGGTACATGTGCAGATTTGTTATATAGGCGAAAATTGCATGTCACAGGAATTTAGTGCACAGATTATTTTGTCACCAGGTAATAAGCATAGTACCTCATAGGTAGTTTTTCAATCCTCACCCTTCTCTCACCCTTCAAGTAGGTTCCGATGTCTATATATTTAACTCCCACTTGTAAGTAAGAGCATGTGGTATTTGGTTTTCTGTTCCTGTGTTAGTTTGCTTAGGATAATGTCCTGAAGCTCCATCCACGTTGCTGTAAAGAACATGATCTGATTCTTTTTTATGGCTGCATAGTTTTCAATGTTGTATATGTACCAAGTTATCCAGTCTACCATTGGTAGGCATTTATGTTGATTCCGTATCTTTGCTATTGTGAAGACTGCTGCAGTGAATATACACATGAATGTCTGTTTACGGTAGAACAATTTCAATTCCTTTGGAGATATACCCAGTATTAGGGTTACTGGGTCAAATGATATTTCTTCTTTCAGTTCTTTGAGAAATTGCTAAACTACACAGTGGCTGAACTAATTTACATTTCCACCAAGAGTGTATACATGTTCTCTTTTGTCTGCAACCTCCTTAGCATGTGTCATTTTTTGACTTTTTAATAGTAGCCATTCTTACTGGTGTAAGATAGTGGTTTTGATTTGCATTTCTCTGATGATTAGTGATGTTGAGCATGTTTTTCATATGTTTGTTGGCTGCATGTGTGCCTTCTTTTGAGAATTCTGTTCATGTCCTTTGCCCACTTTTAATGGGGTTGTTTGCTTTTTGCTTGTACATTTGTTTATGTTCCTCATAGATTCTGGATAGTAGACCTTTGTCAGATGCATAGTTTGCATACTTTTTTTTTCATTTTTAGGATTTTTTTTTTTTTTTTTTTTTTTTTTGCTTACTCTGTTGATACTATCTTTTGCTGTGCAGAAGCTCTCTAGTTTAATTAGGTACCATTTGTCAATTTTTGTTTTTGTTACAATTGCTTTTGGCATTTTCATCATGGAATCTTTGCCAAGGCCTGTGTCCTGAATGATATTTTCTAGGTTATCTTCAATAATTTTTTTATAGTTTTAGGTTTGAGCCTTCAGTACCTCTTTAGTTGATTTTCGCATATTGTATAGTTAGAGGTCCAGTGTCAATCTTCTGAATATTGCTAATTAGTTATCCCAGCACCGTTTATTGAATAGGGAGTCTTTTCTCCATTGCCTTTGTCAACTTTGTAGAAGATCAGATACTTATCTTTGTGTGGCATTATTTCCAGGCTTTCTATTTTGTTCCATTGATCTATTTATCTGTTTTTGTACTAATACCATGCTGTTTTGGTTACTGTAGTCTTGTAGTATAGTTTGAAGTCAGGTAATGTGATGCCTCCAGCTTTGTTCTTTTTGCTTAGGATTGCCTTGGCTACTTGGGCTCTTTTTTAGTTTCATATGAATTTTAGAATTGCCTTGGCTATTTGGGCTATTTTTTGGTTCCATGTGAATTGTAGAGCTGTGTTTCCCAAGTTTTTTCTAATTGTGTGATGAATGCTGTAGGTAGTTTGATAGGAATAATGTTGAATCTTTACATGCTTTGGGCAATATGGGCATTTAAAAAATATTGATTATTTCTATCCATGAGTATGGAATGTTTTTTCATTTGTTTGTGTCATCTCTGATTTATTTGAGCAGTGTTTTATAATTCTCATTGTAGAGATCTTTCACCTCCCTGATTAGCTGTATTCCTAGATATTTTATTATGTCTGTGTCTATTGTGAATGGGATTTAATTCTTGATTTGGCTGTCAGCTTGGATGGTGGTATATAGAAATGCTACTAATATTTATGTATTGATTTTGTATCCTGAGACTTAGCTGAAGTTGTTTATCAGATCAAGGAGCTTTTGGGCAAAGACTATGGGATTTTCTAGGTATAGAATCATACCTGCAAACAGGGATAATTTGATTTTCTCTCTTCCTATTTGGATGCCTTTTATTTCTTTTTCTTGCCTAATTGTTGTGGCCAGGACTTACAGTATTATGTTAAATAGGACTGGTAAGAGAGGGCATCCTGGTCTTGTTCAGGATTTCAAGGGGAATGCTTTCAAATTTTGCCCAACTTTGCATTAGTTATTTTCTCTGCTTAGATTGCTCCTCCTCATTTTTGCCTGAGAACTTCCTGTGTAATCCTCAGTGTAATTATCATTTTCGTGGAAACACGCTCTCTGACAAACAGGTTTATCAGTTATTCTTTATTATATCAGTCTATTTCAATTCTCTGTGGAAGACTAGATGTTATTTTTTATGTTTTTAAAAACATATTGTTATTATCTGCCTACCAAATTTATTCCTCTAAATATAATTTACCATAAGATTCAGGCCCTGGTATTGTCTGGCTTAATCACTGCTATATTTACAGGGCCTTGAACAATATCTTACATTTATAAAGTGCTAGAAAATATTTTTAGCTAAATTAATATGACTTCTTCGATTAAAATTAGTTTGTGAATCTGATGATTAATGTGAATATTTAAGAAGTGATAATTTTTTTTTCTTCTAGCAACATGTTGATACACATTTCAACCCAGCAGTAAATTCTTATATTTAAATAAAATGTTTGTGGCTTTTTCCTCTCTTTTTAATATTAGAGGTGTACATTTAAAAATTGCAGTTTCATTGTTAAATCACATTTAGTATACTCAATTATAGCCTATCAAATTAGCTTGTCAAAACTAATGTTGTTTTGATTTGAGAGTAATTTTTAGTGTATAATTCTAATCATAATAGTGCAAGGAGAAATAAAATTATTTTCCAAGATATAGAAATATCATGTACTATATTATTGGAAGATTTATTTAATTCATATAGCATATTCATCTTTATGAAAATATTTTTTATCAGAATAATTTTACTTTGGGATTCAGTTGAGGTTAAGAACATAGGTAGATTAGTGGAACTAAATTGTTTTTTCTCCTTTGTGGTTTTGAGGATTAAAAGTTACCTAGATGTTGTTTTAAAAGGCAACACTGTTAATAATTACAAAGTTAGCATGATAAATTAAAATAATTCACTTCTCTTAGGAAAGACAATTCTGAACCTGGGTACTTTCTCAGAAAGTTCTATGCCTTACTTCTACAATAATTCAGATATGCATGCATACATGTGTATGTATCCTAATTGAACATGACAATAAAATATTATGGCAAAACAGATTATTTCTATGCCTTCTAATCTTTGTTGATTCATTTTTAAGATACTTTGATGTGGGGAGTGGTGAATTAGTGATATTTGAAGTAGGAGTCAAGGGGGATAGCAAAGGAAAGTTTTTAAGATTGTCTTAAAAAAATTTCAAAATACTTTGGTGTGGGAAGTGGCAGATCACTGGTATTGGTAGTAGTAGTCAAGGTGGGTAGCAAAGGAAAGAATATACATATGATGCCAACAGTATTCTTACTTGTGAAGTGAACTGATTTGGAGTAGTTGGCTAAGGCATAGTTTTAGACCATGATATATTTGTTAATATATACATTATTAATCTATGGAGCTGGCCAACTAAGTAGTTACCCTGTTTAATAATGGCTCTATAAATCCAGGCAATTCCTAAGTATGACATTACTTACAGTACAAGTTGACCTGGCCACAGGACAGCCTTGCAATTCTCTGTCAGCTTGTGTGTGTATGCATGTGATTAGGCACTTATAAATTTTTATATTGAAGATGATAATCACATAGTAGCTATTTTTTCTTTTTTCATACCAGCTTACATGTTAGTAGGCTATAGGTAAACATCTGATCCAAGGGTGGCTGTGCATATTCCTTTTAGATTTAATTAAAGAATCTGAGGCTATTTGTGCAGGACCAGGCCTTGAGACAAGTGCAACCGCATTTATACATTAACTCCTTAAACTTTTAGAACTTAATTATTTAGCAACATACTAAAGATATTATCAAATGCATAGTGATTTTTATATAAAAGTTTTGTAGTCCGTGAGAAAGAAATGACACAGATCAAGGTCATAATCAGAATGCATCATTTCAGTTAGAGTTAAAAATATGTATTTAAAAAGTCATGACACCTGGGTATTTTTATGTTAGAAAGGCATTTTGATTTTTTTTCTCATACGTCAAAACTAAGAATTTTAATTCTAGAGGATACTGAAGGAACTGTGATAATTGAAGAACACAGCATTTTACTGATAGGAGGTACAGTTGGCATTTATACAAGCTGTGATTGCATTTATATAAAGCTCATTATATAGAGAGTTGGATGTGACTCTTTTTAGATACAAAATAAACAAGATTGTTTTCTCACCCCTTGGGTTGATAAATCTCTAACTATGGAGTAACATACACAGATTATATATTGCATAATTTATACTACACATTCATCTCAAATATAGTCACAACTGAATTTCTGCAAAGAATCACAGAGCTAGACAATACTGAGGAGTAAATAAAACCTCAAGACATATATTTCTAAAACCTGCATTGGTGGTTATAGAAAGACAATAGTTTGTAATATTCTGAAAAGGCTGAATTTATGACTTTAAATGGAATTATATGTTGATATACACATATATACATATATTCTATAAGATACTTGTGTGTGTATGACCTCAAAATCAATGTAATTATATATTGCAACTTTGCCCAAAATAGAGAGTTATCACTCCACTAATGGCTAAGTAAAACCAATGTAATTACATATTGCAACTTTGCCCAAATGTAGAGTTATCACTCCACTAATGGGTAAGTAAAACCAAAACATTTTATTAGATGGATTATATTTATTATAACAATACCAATTTAGAGACTGTTTTAAGTGTTTAAAATAGGTATAGGATATGTGAGTGCCTAGGTAACAGACTCAATAAACACAGAAGCAGCTACTTAATAACAATAGCAGGCTCACATGTGTCACTTACTAAATAATTCCATCTTTTATTGATCACCTACTATGACATCAGGCACTGTCTCAGCATTTATTACCAGTTGCTTTCTTTACTTTTTAATCTATAGTTCAGGTAACTAGTTACAGACATTTGATTCATATTTGTCAACTTAAAAGTATTCTTTCTTTATAAGAAAAGAATCCCCAGAAAATCGACAAACTATATCACTGGGTGAGTACCACAAAACAGAATCACATTTTCTTTTGAATCTGTTGAAGGTAATATGCCACTTGCCTTTAAAATTTTTAATTTAATTTAATTTATTTATTTTGAGACAAGATTTTGCTCTGTCACTCAAGCTGGAGTGCAATGGTACAGTCATGGCTCACTGCAGCCTCAATCTCTCAGGCCCCAACGATCCTCCTACTTAAACCTTCTGGATAGCTGGCATCACAGATGTGTGCTTGGCTAATTTTTTATTTTTATCTTTTATTTTTGTAGACATGGGTTCTCCCTGCAGTGCCCAGTCTGGTTGTGAACTCTTGGGCTCAAGTGATCCTCCTACCTTGGCCCCCCAAGGTGCTGGACTTACAGGTGTGAGCCACCATGCCCCATCTGCCTTACGTATATCAAGGCCAAGAGTACCCTATTAGACTTTGTATTCTAAAAATTTCTAAAATTACTTCCCTGTCTAGCATATTTCTTTGTTGGCTTGTGTCTTCTTCATATACTGTCCTACATTCAACTATTTTTGTATTTTTTTTTTTTTATTTTTTATAAAACCAGTATTCATGAAGGCCTTACAGTATGTCAGACCATCTCGAATTCTGGGGAAAAAAAGGTATATAATATCAATCTCCAGTTAGTAGAGGGGAAAACAGGTAATTTCAGTGCATCTTAAAGATTTTGGATTTACTGCGCAGGAGCCATTTGAATTATAAAGCTGCCTCCAGTCACTTTTAGAAATAAGCATATTTCATAGATATATATTGCACATTTGGATACGTTACTAAATTGCCTGGACAGCTCTCTCTTAATCAAAGTTTATATAAATGTGCTGTGAAATAAGTGAAATGGCTGTTATTCCTGAATTTTCACTCTCCTTTGGTTTGAAATTCCACAGGCAAAAAGAGCATTTCTATTCAAAATAAGCATCTCTGTACCTAAAATATATAACTGAGATCAAAAATACTCATAATACAAATAAGTATAAATAAGTTTTCAATACAGTAGACAAAATGGAAAAATAGATTTTTAAGCAGATGAGAGAGATTTGCTTGAGCTTGATAAAATAATACAACAATTACTCGCTCACAAACATACAATACTTGTCGAAATACTAAATGAAGAAGCTAAACTGTATGAACGATTTAGCATTAAAATAGATTCAGCCTCCCAAATTGATTACACAACTGGTTAGATGTGTGGTTATGAGCCATTATTTATTTTTATTTTACCCACATGGACTTATTGATTATTGTCTGACATCACAATATAATAAGAGAAATAAATATTACTTTGGTATTATTAACAAGTGTAGGTATAAAAGGAAATTTCAATAATTTTAATTCATTGCAATTTTTTTTTTTTCAAGTGCTTATCGTGTTTTAAATAAACACGTGGAAGTGTTTGGTTAGTCAGTGGCTAGGCAACAGGATATTTTGAAGACTTGGCCCAAGTTCTGTAAATTTCTGAATTAACTCCTACAATTCACATCGTTGGGTTTTAAATTTCTCAAGCACAGAACAGAGTTAAAAACCCATTTTTAAATTAGCTTATGCAAATGAAGAGTATTTGAGCCCTGGGAATCAGAATTTACATATCAATGGTATGTGGAATTCTCTTTAAATTAATGCTAGGGCAATGCTCCTACCTGCTGGAGGACAGAGGAGAAAGTTTTTGAGTGAAATCTGATAAAGGAACAAAAAAATGGAGTAAGAATCTCAAAGTCATGTTAGCTACAGATACATACTGGAAATTAGACTCAGAACTTTTAAAAAAAATTAAATATTGGATCCTATTTGCTTCTAAAACATTTCTCCCATAACTTAGGTATTTTATTTTATTTTATTTTTTGAGACAGAGTCTCACTCTGTTGCCCAGGCTGGAGTGCAGTGACGTAATCTTGGATCACTGCAACCTCCACCTCCCAGGTTCAAGTGATTCTCATGTCTCAACTTCCGGATTATCTGGGATTGCAGGCCCTCACCACCACATCTGGCAAATATTTTTGGATTTTGAGTAGAGATGGGGTTTCACAACGTTGGTCAGGCTGGTCTCAAACTTCTGACCTCAAATGAGCCACCTGCCTCAACCTCCCAAATTGCTAGTATTACAGGTGTCAGCTACTGCATCCGGCCTAGGTATTTTATTTTTATTCATATTTAAAATTTCATCCACCTGCTCTTTTACCACCATCTGTGTGTAGGTTTGTGGGTGTGTACTGTATGCATGTGTATGTGGCAGAAAGAGAAGAAAACTGATTTGAAAACAATCGCTGAGTAGCACATGTTTTTAAACTTACAGTATTCCTATAATTTAATTTCAGTGGCCATACTGAGTTAAACTGTATCTCTGTGTAAGTGAAGAAAATCTTTTCTCTGCCCTCTTAGGTTATAGAGCTGGGGACTGTGAATTAAACTGAGGAAAGACAGATTAATAGAAGTTCATTTCACAAAAGGGGTCTCTCAGATAAGAAGCAAAAACCCCCAAGAGGGAGTTAGGCCCAGAGGCTTCAATACCTTTTTAACAAACAGTAATAAAATATGGAGAAGGGACATGGATGAATCTGGAAACCATCGTTCCCAGCAAACTGACACAAGAACAGAAAATCAAACACCACATGTTCTCACTCATAGGCGGGTGTTGAACAATGAGAACACATGGGCACAGAGAGGGGAGCATCACACACTGAGGTCTGTTGGGTGGGACTAGGGGAGGGACAGTGCAGGGACTTGGGGAGGGATAACATGGGGAGAAATGCCAGATATAGGTGATGGGGATGGAGGCAGCAAACCACACTGCTATGTATGTACCTACGGAACACTCCTGCATGTTCTGCACATGTACTCCAGAACCTAAAGTGCAATAAAATATATATATTTTTAAAAAAAAGTATGGAGAAGATATTAGACAAAAGAAAAGGAAGTTTGGACTGAAGCAGGTAAATTGACTAGGAAATGTATGATAAATAAGGATTACTTGGTAAGGTTTATTCTGAGGTAGTAAGTTCTGTCTCATTTTCTTCTTCCTGGTACAGGGGAGGAGGACATCTTTACCCATGTAAATTGCCTTTATAAATATTAATTTCTCTTACAAAAGTGAAAATCATGCCCTGCTTTTAGTCAGAAAAGAGGAAAGCAGAGAGAGTTCCCTCTATGTTTGCTGGTGTCTTAATTGCCTTCAGCCCAAAATAATTCTTTTGCCAAAGTGGAATATTTGAGGATGGGATATTTCAACCCCCTTCGTCTACTTTAGAGTACCATTAAAGGTTCATTAAGAGAAATTTCTTCTAATTTGTATAGACATATTTTAATTTACCTTATTATATACCTTAGCTGTTTATCTCTCACCTAAAAGGTAGCAGCAATCTTTGTCTTTTTGAGTGCAAATAATACATGAGTCTCTTCAGAAAATAAAGCCAGAATTGTTTTCTTTCTAATTCTGTTCCAATAAAAATTAATTGAGTACATATGATGCTCTCAGAGCTGTTCTAGATGTTGAGAACACGGCAGCCAGATGGGGATAAGCAACAGACAAAATAGCCTGCCTCCATGGGAAGGCATTTTGGTGGGAGTGTTACAGGGAAGAGGGTCCAACCCAGACCCTGAGAGAAAGTTCTTGGATCCTGCACAAGAAAGAATTTAGGGCAAGTACGATGAGTAAAGTGAAAGCAAGATTGTTAGGAAAGTAAATGAAAGAGAGAATGGCTGCTCCATAGACAAAGCAGCCCCGAGGCCTGCTGGTTGCCCATTTGTATGATTATTTCTTGATTACATTGCTAAACAAGGGGTGGATTATTCATGTCTCCCCTTTGTAGACCACATAGGGCTACTTTCTGATGTTGCCATGGCATCTGTAAACTGTCGTGGTCCTGGTGGAAGTGAAGCAGTGAGGAGGACCGGAGGTCACTCTTTTGTCTAGCTTTGTTTTGCTCGGATTTAGCCAGCTTGTTTACTACAACCTGTTTTATCAGCAAGGTCTTGATGACCTGTGTCTTGTGCTGATCGCCTATCTCATCCTGTGACTTAGAATGCCTTAACCGTCTGGGAATGCAAGTAGGGGTCAGACTTATTTTACCTAGCTCCTGTTATTCAAGATGGAGTTGCTCTCGTTCACATGCCTCTGACTGGAGCAGAGAGAGAATAAAAGTATGAAAATGTGGTTAAAAAATGACATACCTATATTTGTATGTGCTATGGAGAAAAATAAAGTGGGGAAGAGAGAATGGGATTGTTGATGTACTGGGAGTTTGCAAATATAAAGAATATAGTAAGAGGAGATCTCAGTGAAAAAGTGACTTCTGAGCAATGGCATATCTAGGGAAAGAACACTGGCAGAAGGATCAGGAGTACAAAAGGCTGTGAGACAGAAATTGAGGAACAGCAAGGAGATCTGGTGTGACTAAGGCACAGTGAGCCCAGGGAGAGGAGCGGGGAGGCAGCGAGTCATGGAGGTGGGAGGTGTTGGGGCAGAATTAGGACTTTGGACCTACCGAAAATGAGAGGGCTTTGAACATAGCATTAACGTGATTTGACTTCACTGTTTCAAAAGATTCACTCTCCCCGCAGTGTGTATAACCATTTGCAGTAGGGAAATTCTTTGAAATTAAAGAAATTTCTTAATTTGAAATTAAGTGTGGCCAAACTCCTACTAAAGCTGGACTCAACAAACACAGAGGCTTTCTTACTGGGCTGGAAGATAGTATGAAAAAGTAAAGATAAATGATGAAAGCAACCAGATGTAAGATGATCAAAGGCAATAGGAACTTAAGCCCAGTGACAAAGATTTGAAGGAGTTATTGAGGTTGTGTTAAATTCAGTTGTGGGTGCCCACTTTGGAGGGGTAGACGTTCACCTCCAGTTTTTACAATGTAGTAACATAGACCCAAGTGTTGCTGGGTCTTCAGAGTTTTTAAGAGAAGGTTAGACTCTGAATTTCTGTAAGTCCCGTGAGCTTTAGAGATAGGGACACTAATTTATATTTAAGATAGTCTTCAGCACAAGAATGTCTGGACCAATTAAAGCATGTCTTAGAATTTACCAAAAAGCCTTCAGTTTGCATTTTCTAATCTACAGCAAGATAAAGTCAATAATTTCAACACTGGAAAATAAACAAGGGGTAAGATAAACGATGATGGGAGAGAGCTCAGTCTTTAAATTTAGTTGTGTGGTTTTCTTTTTTTTTTCAGGTGAAAGCTTATAAAAATTTTCTTCTCAGAAATATTTAGTCATAATCCAATAATGATTACAGACAAAATTAGAGCACTGTTTGCCTTAATGATTTTTAATGTGCTATCAGTTTAAAATAATTCTTCACAGAAATACACATTAGAATACTTCATCCTTAAATAGCAGGAACACTCACACACACATATAATCTAAAACAAGTTTCCATTATGAACTTATAATGGATGGATGGTTCAGTTGTTTTTATGACAAATACATCATTGATTCACAGACCTCAGGCACCAGAAATTGCTGGAATCCATAGACTCACTATGTAGTTTTAGTAAAAATAAGGCAGTAAAAGTCGATAGCCCATTTATTATCAATGTGTACCCTCTACAGAAATGGGCATTTTAATGATGGCACTGCCTATCCCAGTGGATAGAGCTGCCTTACAGTGACATTGATAAGTCATTACTAATGTAAAATTGTACAGCAGGCTGACTGCCTTTCACTCTTTAATGTTAAAGTGCTTTAGATCTCCAGAGTTGCAAATAATAAGGGCACTCAAACACTAACCTTAGGAATTCCTCACAGCGTGTGCATTCTTTAGTATGAAAGTATATACTTTGGCTATTTTGGTCTGAATCACTGATCGGGGTTTTCGTGGGGTTTTTTTTTTTTTTGCTTGTTTATTTGATTGGTTTTGTTTGTTTGTTTACAAAGTAAATTAGAGAACTGATCGGCTCCAGCAGTTTTCATGAGATGGGAATATAGGTTATCTGGATAAGTGTATTTACAAAACAATTAAGTTCATGTATATCTTTACCTTAAAAACCCACTGTGAAACTTACAGCAACTTTAATATAGCGGCTTATGAAATATGATTTCAAAAGTGTGTCAAGTTTTGAGAATGTCAGAATACAAATTCTGCATTTTAGTATCTCTACTGAGTCAGTTCAAAATTCGAGATACTTCTCTGTGAAATCCCTATGTGTATACATTGATTTACATACACTCTGTCTCATCACAGTATCCTGAATTTCCTGGCTATAAAAATCTTAGGGTAGTCTACTTGAATGAAAGTTTTGACAGAATTGAACTTTTAAATAGTTTTTGTTTGGTGTTCCTGGGATCCTTTCTTCTATGAACTTTCCTAGTCTGCATTGGATACTCATTTTAGAAGCCAGGTAAGAAAAGATGGTGCTTTCAAATATTTAGCTATTTGGTAAACCTCTAATCCGTAATATTGTTTTCAGTTCCCACCGACTTTTACCAATACCAGAGACCAGAGATAAGAAAGATATCTTTCTCTTTTAAGAGATGCTGTCTCTCTCTATCACTCCTTATCTATCTAGAGCTCTCTCTTTTTAAGTATCTGTTCATCGATCTGTCTATCTATATAACATATATCTTCTATCTACCTATTATATATAACATCTATCTTCTATCTATGTACCTATTATCTATCTATCTATCATCTATCTATCATCTATCTATATCATCTATCATCTATCTATCTATCTGTCTATCTATCTATCTATCTATCTCTATTATCCATCTGTCTGTCTGTCTGCCAGCCTATCTATTTATCTATCTATCTCCTTCACTATATCTAGATTCACTGTTTTAAAATTGCTCCAGGAACATCTTGATTATTCAAGTTTTATTCTGCAAAATCTCTTAAGAGTCCTACATGGGACTATTTTATTTTAAAAATGAATCTTATTAAGCCCTGGGAAAAACAGCATCATTTCCTAGGCCACAAAGAACATATATGACATATAAAAATCTCTTTTAAAGATTCACTGGGCAAATGACTTAAACTTCC
Source organism: Cheracebus regulus (assembly GCA_963574635.1). Taxonomy (NCBI): domain Eukaryota; kingdom Metazoa; phylum Chordata; class Mammalia; order Primates; family Pitheciidae; genus Cheracebus; species Cheracebus regulus. The sequence goes on along the minus strand of CAUYQU010054006.1, from coordinate 26,652 downwards.
TGAGTCCTTTTTTCCTCATTGGTAAATAGGGGATCATAATTCTTCAGTTATCATAAGTATTAAAACAGAACACTGTGTGCAAAATAGTAATTGTAATAAGGATTAATGAGAATAATGCTTAGCACAGGTACTGGTGTAGAATAAGTGTGTTGCCATATTTCAGGATTATGATAATTATCACGTATTTTCCTGTCTAATAAAGAAAAGAGACAGTTTATAGAATAAATTTAATACTGTATTTGGCCCATAATAAGCATTTGGCAATGCTAGCAGCTTCATTCCCATCATCATCGTCACCACCACCATCCCGAACCACTGACACATACAATTTCAACTTTTATTTTCTGAATAATAAACAAAATCTACTTGTTGAGAAATGACTCAGTGGGTATGAATTGATTTTCAATTCCATTTAATTTTTGTGGATAGTTTGAATATATTCTGTCAGTTGCTATTCCTTTTTGCCAGTCTAAGCTGCTTTTGTTTATGGCCTGTCTAGATACTTAAATAAAAATTAGAAAATGAAAACGTTTAAAAATAAAAGCTTGGACTGCACCCATCATGGCATTTAGTATGAGTAGCCTGAATTTGGCTCTTCTTTGTGCACTAATAGTCAGTGTGTCTAACACATTGGCAGTAGGTTTTTCCAGCACAAATGTTCATGCTTTGTAATATTTTGTACTTAGTTTGTGGACATATTTGTTATGTGTTACTTTTTTTCTGGCATGCCATAAGGGCATGAAAGTGTGACTCAAAATGTAGGAAACAAGAAAAGCATGAGTGAAATATTTGTGTCTTTCTTCTCTATTTGCTTATGTCCATACCAGTAAGTATAATCTACTTGCCTAAAGAGGAAATAATGGGGTACTCAGGGAAACTCATAATCATATTTAAGTGTAGTGTTATATATGTTTTATTAAATAAAAAATTAACTTCTATTTCTAAGAAGAAATAGACTATGATGTTCTGTGTGTTCGTTACTCCCAGAACATGCTGTATTTATTCATGCCTATTCCTTCTTTCCCTTTGATCCTTAATCATCCCCCACCTATTGAAATGGAAAAGTAGTACTCATTCAGGATTAAGCTTCAAGACTCCTTCTTTCTTTGACTTCCCTATGCTATTACTCCTTTTCTGACCACCGAGCATTAAAGAGACCCCTCTTTGCTTCCATGGTCTAACCTCCATGTCACTACTTATTTGCCTGGAAACACAAGAGAAACTAGAAGAAATGTTGAGTATGTCTTTATTGTTATTTTAAACCATAATGATTAGCTTATAATATGCCATAAAAAACTGTTTCATAAGATAATGCATGTTGAGTATAATGGTTACTAAGTTATCTTTTATGCACCCAGAAGTCACCTGAAATAAAATATAATTTCCTTTTCACTTCAAAGTAGAAATTGTAAAAAAAAAAAAAAAAAAAAAAAAAAAGATGGGTAATCTGAGTATATTTGACCTTTAAGTCACCAGGAGAATCTAAATTTCCAAAGGACAAATTAATGTGTCTTGAAACTGTTATATAATGATTGGATTTGTCTTGTGGGAAATGGTGGGACAATCAGAGCACCTATGGTAACTATGAAGGATACCTGCCTTTGGAGGTCATTAAGTTAATAGGGATGGAGAAACACAGTCCTACTGCATGTGCCCAATATCCAAATCCCATTAAATGTGTGTGTGTGTGTGTGTGTGTGTGTGTGTTTGTGTTTTGGCTTACTTTAAAGAAATGGAGAATAATCTACCCTCTTTATAATAACTTACAGAGATCTATTATCCATGTAACTGACTCAATATGGCCTCTCCATCTACTTAAGGCCTGCTCTATATGGATCTCTCTATGTATGTCAATAAACCAGTGGGAAGGAGAGAAGCCTCTCCATTCTCCAATCATATACTTGTTTTCATTTTACTAATTTATAGATTCTCTGATTTATTTAAGGTTATAGCTATTTTCTTTCAGGTGAATGGTCATGGTAACTTAGGTTGCTAATAACTTGAAATAGATATATAGATATTGGTAAAAGATATAGTTTCATATAAATAAACAAGTAACTTATTTTAACATTGTTTCAAGGTACATAGTAACTTTAATGTGCATTATTAATAAGGTACCTATAATGAATGTGCATTATTAATAAGGTTGATCAGTAGTTACACAGCAAGCTCTTATATCAGATTTATTTGCCATTCAGGGAAAATTAATTCTGCCCTTCTAGATTCATTCCCATTAGGATGCAATGCTTCATGTTTAATACCTTATTTGGTGGAAGAGAGAAGAGGAGGTAATTCTGTTTACCTTGCATTTTTTAATAATGCCATTATTTAACAATGCCATTTTAAAGTAATTTTGAATGAATGGATTCCATACCCAATCTTCTAGTTTAAGACAATTGGTGAGAAAGTAATGTATATGTTGGAAAATGATAGACATTTTATTTATGAATATTTACTCATTTCAAGCTACATCTCCTTTATAATCTCATTTAACTGTAGGTACATTAGAATATTTATGTTTCTGACAAAGCTTTTCTTTTCCAGGAGGAAAAATAAGATATTTACAGGTTTTTAAAAACAGATGATTCAGGGGGGTTGGGAAGAAGGACACACAAAAATGTTGTTAGGATATTTGACCTACTTTAGGTGAAATTTTAGATCTTAGATATCTAGCCTTAACGCTAAATGAATATTGGTTAAATCCTTATAGAGAAAACAAATATTTTCTGCATGTTTCTATTATGAAATATAGTAACAGTTGTTCAATTCGTACCTCATATATATTTGTAATTTATAACCTATGAATCTCATGCAAATGTATCATATAAGCATATATTATTATATAAAGTCTCAATAAGGTTGACTTTAGAATTATTATTATTTTGGGAGGGACAAGTCCTCATTGTGTTGCCCAAGCTTGTCTCAAACTTCAAGCCTTAAGTGATTGATTATACCACCTCAGCCTCCTACGGACCTGGGATTATAGGCATGCACCATCACGCTCATCTAAAGTTATTTTTAGCTGGAAGATCCATTTAGGAATTCATATATATACACATACATATATATATGTGCATCTATAACTTTGAGGTGTTGCGGGTTTGGTTTCAGACCACTGTGGAAAAATAAGTATTGCAGTAAAGCAAGAATAAAGCAAGTTTCATGAATTTTTTGACTTAATGCATATAAAAGTTATGTTTACACTCTTCTGTAGCCTATTAGGTGTGCAGTAGCATTATATTTAGAAAAACAATATACATAATTTAATTACTTTATTACTAAAAATTGCTAAAGATCCTCTGAGCTTTTAACGAGTTGTAATCTTTTGGACAGTGGAGGATCTTACCTGGATGCTGATGGCTGCGGATTAATCAGGGTGGTAGTGAAGGTTGGAATGGCTGTCGCAATTTCTTAAAATAAGACAACAGTGAAGTTTGTCACATGGATTCACTCTCCCTTTCACAAAAGATTTCTTTGTATCATACAAGGCTATTTGACAGCCTTTGACCCACAGCAGAACTTCTTTCAAAATTGAAGTCAGTCCTCTAAAACTCTGCTTCTGCCTTATCAACTAAATTTATGCAATGTTCTAAATCCTTTGTTGTCATTTCCACAATGCTCCCAGTGTCTTCACCAGGAGTAGATTCCATCTCAAGAAATCACTCTCTTTGTTCGTCCCCAAGAAGCAACTCCTCTTCTGTTTAAGTTTGATCATGAGATTGCAGCAGCTCCGTCACATCTTCAGGCTCCACTTTAATTGCAGCTCTTGGCTATTTGTACCACATCTGCAGTTACATCCTCCACCAAAGTCTTAAACCCCTGAAAATCACACATGAGGGTTGAGATCCACTTTTTCTAAGCTCCTGTTTATTTTGATCTCCTTCAGTGAATCATGAATGTTCTTAGTGGCATTAAGAATGGTGAATCCTCAATCCTTGCTTGAACCTAGCAGTTCATGGCTGCAGTGAGTTATGTTTGCACCATCCCACTCCAGCTTGGATGACAGAGCAAGACCCCATCTCAAGAAAAAAAAAAAAAAGAATGGTGAATCATGAAATCATGAATTATTCTTTCCAGAAGGTTTGCAGTCTACTTACCAAGAATCATCAGAGGATTCACTAAGTATGGCAGCTATAGATATAGTGTTATATGTATATAACACTAAAATCTTATAAAATGTATTTTTAAAATAATAACACTTGAAAGTTGAAATTACTTCTTGATCTATAGGCTGCATCGTGGTTGTTGTGCTAGCAGGCATGAAAACGACATTAATGTCCTTGAACATCTTCGTAGGAGCTCTTGGGTGACAGAGTGCATTGTAAACAGGCAGTAATATTTTGTAAGGAATCTTTTTTTTTTTTTTTTACTGTGAACAGTAGGTCTCAACAATTTGCTTAAAATATTCAGTAAGCCATACCATAAACAGATGTGCTGTTGTTCAAGGGCTGCCATTCTATTTAAACAGCACAGGCAGAGTAAATTTAGCATAATTCTTAAGAGCCTTAGGATTTTCAGAGTGGTAAATGAGTATTGGCTCAACTTAAAGTCACCAGCTGCATTAACCCTTAACAAGAAAGTCAGCCTGTCCTTTGAAGCTTTGAAGCTAGGCATTGACTTCTCTCAGACTTTTTTCTTTCTCAGAAAAGTCCTAGATGGCATCGTTTTCCCAAGGAAAGGCTGTTTCATCTGCACTGGAAATCTGTTATTTAGTGTAGACACATTCAACAAGTATCTTAGATAGCTATTCTCGGTAACTATAGATTCGCATTAGCACTTCCTATTTCACCTTGCACTTTCATGTTATGGAGATGACTTCATTTTTAAAAACCTTATAGACCAATTTGTTAGCTTCAAACTTTTCTTCTGTAGCTTCCGCAACTCTCACAGCCTTCACAGAATTGAAGAGAGTAAGAGCTTTGCACTGGATTAGGCTTTGGCTTAAGAGAATATTATGGCTGTTTTTATTTATTTATTTTATCCAGACCATTGAAACTTTCTGTCTCTCAACAATAAGGTTGTTTTGGTTTCATTAGCAGGGGTTGGGAGAGGGGGGTGTTTTGTTTTTTGTTTTGTTGGTTTGTTTGTTTTTGAGACAGGATCTCACTTTGTCACCCAGACTGGAGTGCAGTGACATGATTACAGTTCATTGTAGCCTTGAACTCCCAAACTCAAGAGATCCTCCCACCTCAGCCTCCCTAATAGATGGGACTATAGGTGCACACCACAACGCCTGGCTTATTTTTGTATTTTTTTTGTAGAGATGTGACTTTGCCCAGGTTCAGGCTCATCTTGAACTCCTGGGCCCCAGCCATCTGCCCTCTTTGGCCTTCCAAAGTGGTAGAATTACAGGCACGAGCCAGAGTGTTTGGCCTGTTTTGCTTTCTTATCATTCATGTGTGCATTGGAATATCACTTTTAATATCCTTCAAGAAATTTTCCTTTACATTTACAGCTTGACTGCTTGACACAGAAGGCCTAACTTTTGGACTGTGTCAGCTTTCGTTATGCCCTCCTCACAAAACTTAATCATCCCTAACCTTTAATTAAAAGTGAGAGATGTGCGACTCTTCCTTTCAATTGAACACCTAGAGGCCATTGTAGATTACTAGCTGGCCTAATTTCGATATAGTTTTGTCTCAGGAAATAGGGAGGCCCGAAGAGAGGAAGAAAGGAAGAGAGGAGATGGGGAAACGGCCATTTGGTGGAGCAGTCAGAGTACACATATTTATTGATTAAGTTTGTTGTCTTGTTCAGGCATGGTTCCTGACACTCTAAAACAATCACAATAGAAACATGAAAGATTACTGATTACAGATCACCATACAGTTGTGATAATAATGAAAAATGAAAAATCTTGAAATATTGTAAGAATGACCAAAATGTGACACAGAGACAGGTAGTGAGCACATGCCTTTGGAAAAATGGCACCAATAGGCTTGCTGGTTGCAGGATGGCCACACACCTTAAATTGATAAAAAACGTAGTATCTGAGAAGTGCAATGAGGCAAAGCAGAATAAAACAAGGTATGCCAGTATATGTATATACACACACATACACTGACATAACGTTTGTTCTTTTCATATCAACTATTTTGTGGTTTTACTAAAAAACTCAGGTTTGCCTTCTTCAAAATATATGTATTATTAATGAGAATGCCCTAGGTTTATATTAATTTTTGAAGGAGACTTGAAATTCATATTTAATGACATGTATTTTGGCACAATTGATGATGATTTGGGAAATAAGTCTTGTGCAACTGACAACAATTGGAACTTAAATAGAAGGCTAACTCAGTGGGACTTGGATATATCAGTTTATGCATGCGATATCTTCAATATACTTGGATTTGAGTATCTATTAATATAGACTAGCTGTATCACTAGTAAAATAATTCTTTCTCCCCTTTACTTTCTTTAGTTTTTGTAGATTTCTAAACTGGAAATCTACAAAATATACCCAGTTTTTCTTGGAATATATGATTTCCAGTTTACAGTTGTGAAAGAGAAAAGTCTAAAATGGTATTGATTCAAGGAAAGGTAGAAAGGGGATTTGCCCCAGAACATTGAACTGTAGGAGTTTATTAGCTTGCTAGAGCCACCATAACAAAGAACCACAAACTGGTGCCTTAAAAATGGAAGTTTATTATCTCACAGTTCTGTAATGTAGAAATCCAGAATCAGTGTGTTTGCAGGGTTGGTTTCTGCTCAGGGCTATGAAGACAGGATTTGTTTCAGGCCTCTCTCCTTCACTTGTCTGTGTCCAGATTTCCCCATCTTATAAAGACATGAGTTCTGTTGGATTAGGGCCCACCCTAATGATCTCACTTTAGCTTGATCTCTAAAGACCCTACCTTCCAATAAGGTCTTGCTCCTAAGTACTGGAGGTTGGGACTTCAACATAGAAACTTGGAGGGAGTGGGTAGAATTCAACACATAACAGGAAGGAAAGGTTGAATTTAAAATAATGATCTGAAGAATTTTTTTCCTCTGGCAGGTTTGTACTTGCAATTTTAAGACATTTTAAAAATACCAACCTTTCTTGGTATCTGTATATTGGAGGAGACTAACAAAATATATTTTGGCATAAACTCAATACTTTTAGTGTATCTGATAAAGATAAAAAACATATAATAAGCAAAGATAAGAGGTATTATGATGAAATTTTGATAGTTTGTAGGAAGTTTGTCTTTAAAATAATATTTGAATAATAGATTTGGTATAACATTTGAACACTCTTACTGTGTGTAGTTTTATTGCTCCCTTTGGCTGTTGTCATTAATTATAGTTTCCTTTTTTTCAAGGAAATCTAATGTATTTGCTCAACAAAAATATAACATCCTAACTTACATAATGTGGAATTGCCCGTATTGTATCATCAATCACCCATTCATCTTAGACTCTGAGCTTTAATAACCTTATTAATCATTTACTTCCCATGTTATATGATAAGGAAGTGGATGCCTAAAGCAGGGAAAGGACTTGCCAAATGCTCTGCAATTAGTAGAAAATTCAGGGCAAGAACCCAAATGTTATAGTACAAAAATTCAACAATTTTACAATTTTAAAGGACCTTTGAGTTCATCAGCTCTGTAATTTTCCAGATGAGAGAACTTAGGCTCAGAAAAGTTAAATAATTTGTCAAAGTCATGCAGTTAGCTCACTGGTAGAGTAATTACTAAAGTGCAGGCTTAACTGCTACACTGACTTCTAAATCAGTTTCTTCAAGATCATTGTCAAGGGATGTTTTAATAGCTGCTAAGTTCGAATGTTTGTGCCTTCCCCAATTTTATATGTTGAAACCTAATCATCAATGTGATGATATTAGGAGGTGAGCCTTTGGGAGGTGAAAGGTTAAGAAGGCAGAGCCCTCATGAATTGGATTGGTGTCCTTATAAAAAAGGCCCCTGAGAGCTGACTTGCCCCTTTTACCATGTGAGGTCACAGCCAGAGGTGCTGTCTATGAGGAACGGGTCCTCACCAGATACCGTATCTATCAGTACCTTGGTCTTGGACTCCCCAACCTCCAGAATTATGAGAAGTACATGTCTGCTGCTTATGAGCCACTCAGTTCATGGTATTTTGTTTTAGTAAGTAGCCCAAAGAGACTAAGACAAGGCCATAAGTAACCTGTATTGATTTCCACAACCCTTTCCTCCAAACAACCCTAAGTAAAACTACTAAAAGTTTTCACAAGTACATACATAAGTAGGAAAAATAGAGTATGTATCTACAGTCTTGGGAACTATTGAAGTTACACCTCAATTTGTACTATTATCAGATTAACTGGCCAATTATTAGGAAGAAAAAATTATAGTAAAGCTTAAACAAGATGCTTTGTCTTCTCACCATCTAAATATTTAGTTAGATTGCTATTTATTCCTTATTCCCTCCTGGAACCTCCATTGAATTCTCTGTCTTCCTCATACCATTCTTGTCAGGGCAGGAAATAAATTGAATCTAATTATTAATTCATTTTGTTGTGGTCTTTTCCCTTATTGTGGTACCTAATATTTTTTCTCATTCAATTTTCATTTATCTTTTAATCTACCAATTATGTGATTATTGTATCATCTGATTTCATCAGAATTATTCTTTCTCTATCAGTATGTAATCTTATCTCCTTTTATTTTTAATCTTTTTTTTTTTGTCATGGCCCCACATCAAACATCTATAAACATTTTTAAGACTTCTCCAACAAGACATGCTCAAACAAACAAAATAAGAATGATGATAATTTCTAGAAGTCTATACAGTACACTACTCTCCAACTCTCTCCTGATTTTCTTCAAATTATATTAATAATTTGTAATAAGTTTAATTTTCATTTTCAGTGGATCCAAATTTGTATGTTCCTTTCTTTCCTCTTTGAAATTCATGATCTATCAACCCTCACTATGGTACAGAAACTCTTAATAAATTGAAGCAGTAGAATTAGAAAGGCATTGTGAAGTAATTGCTTACATTTGTGGTTGGGGCTCTGAGAAATGAGAAATTTCCCTTGATAATGTACTTAAGAAGTGGTGAAGTCAGGATTCCTTAATAAAGAATTTCTTTATAGTGTCTGTTAGTCCTGCTATAATATACTAAAGTAAAAGTTAATAGTCTTTTTTTTTTCAGTCTTCATCCTCAATGAAAATTCTGCATTATTTGATATTGTCATATCCTTCATGATTCGTTTTCTGCCATTTGCTTCTGTAAGGCATAATCACAGTTCTTCTCTTCCTTTTATAACTTCTTTTTTTTCTCATGATTCCTTCTTCTGTTTTTCTGCCTTTGTCCAAATTTTATCTAATCATTGAGATGATGCTCACCTCTCTTGCCTTTTCTAGAACAGAGGCTGTCTTGAATCTATGGATCGTGACTAATGGTTGCATTATGAAATCAATTTAATGGATTCAGATGAGAATTATTTTGATAAACCGGAATAGAACAGAGTGAATCTCATATAGGAAGCATTACTTTTGTTTGGAGAGATTTTTTTCATTATGTGTGACAGTGTGGCAGGAGTAGGGGTGGGGGTGGGGATTTGTACTGCGTTAAGAGAAAAATGTATTTCTTAACTAGAGGGTCATGGTCAAAAGACTTTCAGATGATCTTTGGTCTAGATAGTCTTCCTTGGCATTATTTTTGTGCTTTTTCACAATACATTTTATGATAAAACTTATTTTTATTATTTTCATAATACAATTTATATAGATGTAATTCACATGCCATGAAACTCATTCACCTAAAGTGTACAATCCAGTGGGGTTTTATAGTATATTTATACAGTTTTATGACCATCCTCATAATCTAGAATTTAGAATATTTGAATCATCCTAAAAAGGAAAGCTCTACCTATTAACAGTCACTCACAGTTTTCCTTCAGACTCTCAAACCTGCTGTGTTTGCTGGAGCTTGCCTCTAGTCCAGCTACTCAGGAAGCTTAGGCAGGAGGATTACTTGAGATCAGGAATTTGAGACCAGCCTGGGCAATATAGAAATACCTTGTCTCTGACAATGACATTAACAAAATACTCCCAAGCCCTAGGCAACTTCTAATCTACTTTCTAACTATAACTTTGCCTATTCTATTCTGGACATTTCACATAAATAGAATAATACAATGTAGTATTTTCTGTCTTGCTTTTTTTTTTTTTGGCATAGTGTTTTCAAGGTTAATACAAGTTATAACATATACATGTACTTCAATCCTTTTTTCTTTCAATTTTAATTTGTCTTTTGAGGTGAAAGTCATGTAGCCTGAAATTAGACAGTTTAAAATGCACACTTATGTGGCACTTAGCACATTCACTATAATGTTGAACAACTACATATATCAAATTCCAATAATATTTTCATCACTTACTTCATTTCTTGTCATTGCTGAACAATGTTACATTGTATGAATATGCTGCATTTTATTTATCTGTTCACTATTTGATGAACATTTGGATTGTTTTGATTTTTGGCTATTATAAATATTGGTACTATGAACATTTTTGCACAGGTTTTTATTGGCAATCTTTTTTCATTCATGAACTTCATATATCATTTTAATTTATATGATCATCATTTACGTAACTGATTTATATATGAACTCTATATTTAAGTGCTGAACAGTTACTAAGTTTTTTGTATTGCCTTAAAAAGTAAGTGAACTTATCTTTGCTTTCTCTCCTGAATTTCACTTTTACTGCTATTAGTACAGCCAAGTCTGTCCATGTCGATACTATCCTGTCCCGTCTCTCCCCATCCTAATAGTTAACAAAAGTCATAGTAATTTCCTCAAATCTTTCAGGGTTTTACTCTCTATTTTTATTATTAACATAATATAATCCAAATTTTTATTCCATTTTATCTGAGTGATTACAGTTATCATCTTGTTATTCCTTCTACCATTACCTCTTTCTAAATTCTCTCAAATTCATCTTGCTTGTCTCAGGTCTATTATGCTTCCTCATGTTCTGTTAGAACCAAATCGAGACTATTCTCAAAGATATCAATGCCTCATTTCTGAAACACTTCTCTGTTTTTCATAGTCTATTATAATTTTGTACCATTACACTTACCACTAATGAACAGTATGAATTTGTGGTTTATTTTCTGTCTCTCACAGTCAGAAATTAAGCTCCATGACAGTTGAGGGTTTTTGTTTTTTTGTTTGTTTATTTTTCTGTTTATTTACTTCTATGCTCAGCTCTTTGTACTGTATCAAGGAACTCAATAATTATTTGTTGACTGAAGTAAAAACCAAACCCAGTGTTCTCTTCCACATAATTTAATACATATTCTCCCAGGTCATTTGCATTATTTCTTGTCTTGTATCTGTAGCTATATTACAAAGCTATACTTCTTGTCATTTCTGAATAAATGCATGTTTACTTACTTCTGTGTTTATTTCAGCTTAAGCCAAGTGAAGAAGTGGGTAAGCATGGAAATAACCGAGGCTGGAGTCCTATGGCTCAAGATTAATGGGGTATTGTTGAAATGGCCCTTTACCTTAGAACCTGAAATCAAGGTTATCTCAAACGATATTTGCAAATAGCAAAGATGGAGTAGGAGATGCAAGAGATGATCTTGGGGGAAAAGCATAAAATCTAAAGATTTATATTGAAATGGAGACCATAAACACAAGTTATATTTACGGACATCAGGTCTATCAAGGGGCTTAAAGGCCGGGTACAGTGGCTCATGCCGGTAATCTCAGCACTTTGGGAAGCTGAGGCAGAAGCATCATTTGGGGCCAGGAATTTGAGACTAGCCTGGGCAACATGACAAGACCTTGTCTCTAGAATAGGATAGAGTAGAGCAGAGCAGAGCAGAGTAGGTCTCTAGAGTAGGGCAGAGTAGAGTAGGCTTGGTAAGGTTGCACCTACCATTAGTCCCAGCTACTCAGAAGGCTGAGGTGAGGGGATCCCTTAGGTCCAGGGATTTAAAGCTGCCATGAGCTATGATTGCATCATTGCACTCCAGCCTGGCTGACAGAGACCCTGTCTCAAAAAATTAAAAAAAAAAAATCTCAGACCTAAGGAACCTGGAGAGTTTAGACTGCATAAAGGCAGATAGTTATTTTGTTAGATACCTGTGTGTACTTAAGGCCCCCAGATGATTCCCTATGATTGTGTTCATACCATTCCATCTACCAGGAATGATTTTCTATATTTCTCATATATTCACTTAAAACTCTGGTAACATCAAAACATACTAGAAATAGAACATTGACTAAGCATTTACTATGTGCCTGGCACTGTGCTTGATAATTGTTTTAATTCCAATGAGGGAAATTCAAGTTATTATCCTCATTTGCTATAGATGAAAACTACTACTTTAAAAGTTTGAGAAAGTTGGTCATGAATAAATAGCTTTTGGACAAGAATCATAGCATTCATATTCATTACATTCATATTCATCTCCCAAAGAATAAAGCCTCTTTCTTGGCATGTAATAAAACTCAACAGCTGTTTGTTGAATGAATGGTTGAGTAGATAGATAAATAAATTGTATTAACTTACAAATAATAAGAGATTCACATTAGATGATTTTCCGCAAATGAACTGTTTGTATGTTTTCGAAGATTTTTAATAATATTTGTTAGAGAGTTTTTGAAAATTCTTTTGGCTTTTTATAAATCCTTTTTCTTGGCAATACTTGCTGTAATGGATTTATATTATGGTAAACAAGCCCATAAACCATACAAAACACTATAATCATGCAATTCATCATTTCTTTAAAAGTGCAAATATTATTCCAGTGGGTTTGTAGTTTCTATATGGAAACTGATCAAGGAACCCCAAGTACTAAAGAAGCTTTAACTTTTAGGAAATACTTTGTGAGCAGTTATTCTTCCTTGAGTCATTTTGTGCTTCGCTGAAAACCACAATTCACTCAGCTTCTCATGGTCTTCTATTTTGTTCTGTGTACCAGTTTATAGCATAGTGTGTTACCAGACTTAGTTAAAACTCTTAGTGTACCTAGATGTCGTAACATGAGAAAAGAAACACGATATTAAATGCATATACATGTAAAAGTAATTTATGAGATAGTATGAATTATCTAAGTGACTACAGATAAACCTATTTTTAAATATATACTTTAACCAATACATTTCCCAATCCTTAGAAAATTTAAAACATGGCTTCTGTGTCTGGTGGTATTTATTGCAGTGTGATATCTCAAAATACTATAAATTAAATAATATACCAGCAAGTTGTGATTAATTAAATTTTCACTTAGTTATGTCACAATTTTTTTGACCCATAAATAGAAGTGTGTTAATTTGTGTCATGTGAAATTAAACAGTTTAGAGAGTTATAATTATTTCAAATGTAAAAGTTCCATGATGTCTTCAAGGCCCCATTCTGTGTTCTGACCTCATCTTTGAGACCACCCAAATAAAGAATTGCTTTCAGCATTTTGAGTTCCCAAGGATCTTTATGTAAATGATCATCTTTTGCCAAAAATTCAGTTTTTTTACATGCCAAACTCTTAGGGCACTTGTAAAATAAGATTTATGGGACATCTGAGCCAAATCTTAGGACCTACATAACTGTTATTTATTAGCACAGAAAGCTAGAGATGTAAAAGCATTTATTCAATAAAAATTCAGCATCAACAGTGTGCTAAGCATCATGTAAGGTATTTCTATCTAGCAGGATATTCTGTCATATTTGAAAGAATAACCCCATTAAATATAATGTCTATATATTTTTATTAGCCCTAATATTATATGATTTTGAATATCCTGGAAACTTTTATGTTGTTTCTAACTTTTTTCCAAATTAAAATTATGAAGTAGTCAAATTAGATTTGTATTATCATCATTATAGTACATAGACTTTAAATATATATGCATTTATCTTAGCCATGGCTCCCTATGGAGAAAAATTTTATTTTCATTTTCTGTCAAGTACCTAAACATATTTCATAAATGGCAAAGAGATGTTTAATGCACATTGAATGAGTGAATGTTTGTGGGAACATATATCTAATTTCTCATTCTTCACATCTATTATTTCCATCAGGTAATCCCATGTGATTGTAATCCCACACTCCTAATGTGATGTAACAGTTTTTTTCTAAATGGATATTCATGTAACATTAAATTATTTTTTAGCAAAATAGAAATCCATTAATTCATATTTGCCATCGACTTGTCAACTAGAATATCTTCTTTGGTGTACCGTTGGGGCATCTTTGGACAAGAAGGCTATTCAATTAAAATTAATAAATATAAAGAATGAAAGGAAAAATACTTCTTATTGACATATACAACAAACATCTATTAAAAGGCTACTAAATTGTGTTCACTGTGCTACAGGCTTGGACATATGTAACACCTAATCAGAGAAAGCATAGTGACTGTGAAATAGTGGATATTATTCACATTTTATTATGGAATGATATTTGACTTTAACAACCCTACTCTCTCTTTCATGAAAGCTCAAGTGGCAGAAAAGCAATACAAAACTTTGACCATGTAAGTGTGCAGGCTACAAAAATAAAGATGTTGAAAAATACATTCATAGTTTTTAAAAAATTTGTTTGATTAAAGTGAAATAGTTTCATTCTTTGAAACCAAAACCAAAAGGCCTTTGTCACTCAACCTGTTTTATAACTAGGGCATTTCAGTCACCATAAAAGTATGCTTCAACTCATACTGAGAGAAAGAGTACAACTCCATCAGACCTAAATTAAACTGTCAGTATTACTGCAAAGATAATTTAAAATGCACATTATTTATAAAGCAGCTATATGTGTATCTATGTATGTTCATGTGTGTTCTTAACATCTTGCATATATTGAGAAATCCAGCATAAATAAATAGAATAATTGCAATAAAGTATGTGGATGTAACTGTCATTTGTAAAAATTTGTAGTATATCACTTTAGGACCTTACTAATTATGTAGAAATGTTAATTTCAAAATAGTAAAATGTTGGCAAAATGCCTTCTGAACTTACAGTCTAAATAAACTGAGCAAGGTAATTGAAAAAAATGTTCTGTTACAAATATTAAGGACAGAATCCTATTTAGAGTATAGAAAAATATCAACAATAATCAACATCAAACAAGAATCTTGGAAATAATAGAGAACAGGCAAGTTGTCAGTAAATATTAAACTAGATGATCAGAATGATATAACTAAACTTCAACTCAATGAATCAATTTGGTTTGACAGGAGGATGGGTCGACTTATGAAATAATTTTGAATTAATGTATTTGTAATGATGGATATATTTCTTGACGCTGGGTTACATTTCTAGATATTGAAAGGATTCTTTCATTAAAAGCAATGTTCATTTAACTTTGTAATCCTGAAATGGTAATTTCAGGATTTACTGTCCTTGCTCATATAAATTTTTAGAAATAGAGAAATTGGTTAATTCATATGAGAAAACGTAATGTTAATTATTATTAATAATAAAAGGCTCATATATTATTATTAAAGTTTGTAAGCATCATTTTACAGCTGCTTTCTCAGGAGTATTATCCTTTACACCAATTGAATTGAAGGACTTCAAATCTCTTTAAAAATATCAAATTGACGTTTTCTTAACTAACTCTATTTGAATATTCCTGCAACGTGATGTGGTTTGGTTGAAGCGGAAAAAAGAATGCAGCTTATCCCCTCATTTATCCTTTTTTGGTTTGAATCACAAAAAGCCATTTGTGAATTTAATCATCCTTTCTGCTTTCTCCTTCAATAACTTATTGATTCAAGTAAATGTCTGTTTTTAATAATGTGTTTTCAGCTTCCTCTAATAAGAGTTTTAACAAGACTTAATGAAATAATTTATTTTGAATAACATGGAGAACAGATGCTTTATGAGATTTTAAATTTTTGTTCTAGTAATTTAAAATATACTCTTGTTTAAAATAATTTTGGATACTCCCATTTTCTTGGGAGAGGCAGAAACAGATATGGAGACAGGTTACCTATGGATGAAACTGTGGTATGTTGTCTCATGGTATCATATTTTGTTTTTTCCATCATATTTTGTTTTTTCCATCATATTTTTTTTCCATCATAGCTCTTGTGGACATTTTGAGGTTATTTAAATGTTTGTATATTTACTCATGTTGAATGTTTATCTCCTGCCCCCATCTACTTTGTAAATTCCATAAACTGATGAATCAATGTTTTATTGACCACTGAATACTCACAACTTCGAACAGTGCTCAATTTTTATTTGTTGAATCAATAAATGAAGTTAATCACTGAGGTGAAGGCTTGATACTGATCAGTCAGGAATGTCTCAACCACCATTTTGAAAAATCATTTTTCTTTCACAACTTATGTTTAATTATACATTTAATGAATTGGGGAAATATATGTGTAGAAATCCAGAACCTTTATTTTAACCTAGACTAGAAACTCACTCTGTGGCCTGAAAAATGTATTTTATAAAGACTTTCTGTTAATTTTTTGTAGGTGGGAAAATGTGTTTTATTAACCCCAATGGTATACTTTGTGGTTGAGCTGAACAAATATGATAGAGTGCTTTACATGCCCTGTGTCATTTCATGACAGTTGTCCAACATATAATCCTTGGTAAAGCCTTTTCACTTGTTTCATGTGATTGCTTTATGTGATTTTTGAAGTCCATTCATACAGCTTTAGAAAGTTAAGTGTGTGAGCTGTTTTGGGGCCTTTAGGAATATTATTGTTGTTGTTATTCCTATTCGACCATAAAAACTTGTTCATTCAGAATATTTCTGATGGCTTTGCTGCAAAGCATGAGAGAGGTGAGAGTTTCTTTCTAAACCAGCTACATATTTCATTTTCACTCAAAAGATCTTCACTAGTGTCCAGAATTATCCAGCATGTGATAGGGGCTTTTCTTGGTTTTGAGGGTGTATTTTGCCTAGAATTGATAGTTTCACTTTGGCTACTGTCTCGCATCCTGATTATTTTTTTGTGCTTTGGAAAGAAAACTGTCATTAGAATTTATGAAAAAACAAACCAGCTACTCTTCCTGTCCCACATTTCTAGCATTCGGCAAAAATCTGGGCTTTCATAGGTTTAGAAATTTGGTTGGTTAATGCGTTCCTCATTTACCTATATAAGTAGAATTTCACTGTCTTTAGAGTGGGAATTTACATTTAGCATTTAGTGTGTAGTCAAATTCTTAATAAAAATATATTTGTTTAGAAACGTTGTTAAAAGTTTCACTGGAATTAAAATAAAGACTAAGCATTTGATTTTTGTAAGCAGCATAGTCAATTGTAGACTTATTCCTAACAAACATATCCTAGTGGAATAAATGTCAACTTCTAGTTGCTATAAACATGTAATCAGAAACTTTAGCTAGAAAACATAATAATGTGAAAATACACATTTGGTCAGACTGTTTATGGTTAGGTTTCTTGTTGTAATCTCAGGTAGGTTACACAGACAGCAACAGTTCAATTCTGAATGGGTGAGTAAAGGGGATATTTTCCATGTGGAAGCCATTTTAAAGCTTGTGGATAACATATTTTTAAACATTGCTCTATGTTTTTCAGTGTTGAAGATATTACCAAAGAGGTTATTACAAGGTCTCTACTGTGGAAGATTTATGCTGCAGAATTTAAAAGAAAAGCCTTAGTATTACTTTCCCTAGGCAAAGCAAAACTAAACAAAACATATAGTGAGTGTGTGTCCGTGTGTATGTGTGTGTGTATGTGTGTGTGTGCTAGGGAAGTGGAGAGAGGTGAGGGAGGGGAATGAAGAATGTGACTAGCTTGTGCATTTCTCAGTAGCATGTATAGTGCAGTAAGGCATTTTTTTGTTGTTTAATAACTTTTTTTCAAAATTAAAATTTTGTTTAGTTTTAACTGTGACCTCTGTTTATTTAAAACTTTTTTTATTCTTAACTAAATGTCCTGTATTTTCTTCTGTTAAAATCTGCATGATTACAGATTTTCTTGGCTCCACCATAAGAATAACATAAATTTTGTAATTGTTGATATGCAATAATGAAAACTGACGTTTACATATTTATGGGAAAGTATACTGAGGCCAGACAAGGTGGCTTCCCCCTGTAATCCTAGCACTTTGGGAGGCAGAGGTGGGAGAATTGCTTCAGGCTAGGTGTTCGAGACCAGCATGGACAACATAATGAGTTACTGTCTCTACAAAAAATAAAAACGTTAGGCATGATGGCACATGCCTGTAGTTCCAGCTACTAAGGGCTGAGGTGAGAGAATCACTTGAGACCAGGAGTTCCAGGTTACAGTGACATATGATCATGCCACTGCACTCCAGCCTGGGTGAAAGAGTGGGACCTTGTCTCTTAAAAAAAAAAGTGTAATACCAAATTTGACAATGAATGTCACATTTTAAAATTGCAGTAATGATTTTCTGTTTTACTACATTGGATTTTTATACAAAGATTCATTTTAACTTTTATAGTATAATATGAGTTAGGAAACAATTCTTAAAATTATGTTATGTTTTGTGCTGTTGAGGAAAAAAGTCCCTGCCTGGTACAATAAATGGAATGGACTGTTTAACTTACATTTCATATTCAGGAATTAGATTTCATTTCACTGAAGAAATCGGAATTCGTAAAGATTATACCACTGATTATTAGTGTGATATTCTTGTATTGCCTTACACATTTCCTAAAAGAAGTTCCCTTTCCTGTTTTCTCTGTGTGTGACACCCATAGAGAGTTATTGCATCTTATCCCTATGACCTTCTAGTTCATGCCTCCTATTCTACCCATCTTGGTCTAAGCCACAGTTTGGTAAATGGGGATGATAGTATTTCTAAACTTTTATCGTTGGGAATTTGAAATAAAGTAATACTTGTAAAGCACCGGCACATGAAAAACACTTGATGAATGTTAGCAATTATCATTGTCATATTGTCCTAAACACCTCATTGCAGTATCTTCCTCATTAATTCCCACACTGTCTTTTCTTTCACCCTAATCTGTTTAAATAATCTACTGGCTGATGATTTTTAAGATTAATTCGATCAATCTCATTATTATGTCATTGTATTATATCATAATCTTCTACTGCTTTAACTAATTTGAACTATATTCCGTGTTTAAGGCTTTCTCTGATTTTACTACTGTTCAGTTTTGTTCCTACTGCCTTATAAATACATCTTTCTTTGCTCAGATTTTCTGCCTGAAGTGTTTTACTATCCCCTTTCTGATATCCATACATTCTGTTTCAACTTTAAAGGCCAACTTAGTCTTCTTCCTTCAAGAAATCTTTCCTAAGCACACTAACACGTTTATTTCATTTCCCTGAAATTCTTACTTTTTATCTGTTCTGCATACTTCATTCTGCTTTATAATGTCTTAAGCTTTGCATAGGCGTGTATTCATTCTTTCTCCAACTACAAGCTCTAGAGTTCCATGGAGAGCGAAAGATTCTTAGTATCCATATTCTGGGTAATTGGCCCATCTCTCCTCCCCTGCTCTGAACTTTCCCCCTTCTGGTCCTGTTATTATCCTATAACCTTTTAGTTTTAATAATCATGAGTAACATCTCTTGCCTTTTGGGAGCTTGCTACACTTACATGAAATTTTATCATTTCCTTGTTTTCCTGTGTTAATGCTGAAGCTTCTGCTAGACTCTTGGAACTCCATCCCATATAGGACCACTCCTAGGCCTGAGGTAATACCTAATGTGGAAGGAGACTTTAGACCACACCCATGTCTTATGTGTAAAAACTCCCACCATCCATGTTGTAGGGGATCAATATGCATTTAGAATTAAATTGGCATATTTAAAAAAAATTTTTGAGCTAAATTCTTTTTAGTGGATTCTCGTTTATCTTGAAATTACAGTCCTTACTTTTAAGAACATGTTGAACAGCCATTTTGGAACGTTTGACATTTAAAAGATTGGGAAGATTGTGATATGCGAAATTTGACAAAGTTTGGGAAATGTTATTTCTCATGAATATAATTGGAAGACAGTGTGGAAAGTTATTTTATTAAATTTTGAAATGCTATAGTAAGTAGATATGAAATGCATTTATTTAAACACTTGCTGCTTTTTTAGGCAATCTTCATATAGACATTTTATTTGAAGGTCACAGATTTGTATATGTGTCCTCAAAAAGGATGAGGTTCATGATGAAGCTCTGTAAGTCAAAAGAATAGCTGCTTAATTGTTTTATGACGTACCACTCATTCGAATTTTTTTTCTGTAATTTCAAAGGCTCTGCTGAAACTTAAAATTGATAATATTTACTTTTTGGCAGCATTTAAGTAATGAAGTGTTTTTCAAAGGCATTGCCAATAAGTAGAAACATGTCCACTTTCAGATATGTAAGTGTTCGTATCTGTAATTAAGAAACTCTTTTAGAATCATTAGCCTTGACTTACAAATAGTTTAATTAACTTCTTCCTCAGAGGAATCAAATCTGTTTCATTTTCATTTTTTAATTTTTAAAAGAGCTCTTTTTTTCTTCTGCTCAGTGAGATTCAGGGGAAAAATCGTTTTTAGCACCTATTAGTAATTCAGCGCTGTTTCCATAAAAAAAAAAAAAAAAGAACTAATAGCCTAAATGCTGTTGAAGCAAAACAATGGTAATATTAGACCATTTATGTGATCATTCATAATATTTTTCTTTCACTGATTTGATAATTTCTTAATATCTGTCTAACAGTTTCAGTGTCAATTCTTTCAACATTCTTTCAGGCGTGGTTCTGGGCTGTATTATATAACCCAAAAACTCTGTGGCTTAAAACAATAAACATTTATTATCTTACACAGTTTCTGTAGGTTAGGAGTCCAGGAGTAGTTTAACTAGTATAGCCCTGGGTTTCTCATGGGGCTGCAGTTGCCTGAAGGAAGGCTTTCTGGTGGATGGAAGCTCAGCCTCCAAGGTGCCTCTCTCTCGTGTACCTCCCAAGTTCATGCTGGGGGCCTCAGTTCTTTGTTCCCTGGACCTCTCCATGGCACTGCTTGAGTGCTCTCAAGATATGATAGTTGGCTTTGCACAAAACCAGGGACCCAAGGGAGGCTGAAGTGGCAGGGTGTTTTTATTGAACTACTCTCTGAAATCACATACTCCTTTATACCACACTTAAGTGCTTTAGATGTGAGTCACTAAGTACATCCACATTGAAGAGGAAAGGGACGAAGACTGGAAGAGTATCAAATAATTGTGAACACATTTTAAAACTGCTACATGTGTTGATGGCTGTTGTGAAAGCTTGGTTCTTAGTTTAAAAGAATTTACATAAGGGACACACAGCAAAGGAGATGCAGCATGGAGCAATTTATAGCAAAGAAGAAAGAATATTTTGAAAGTCAGGTGCAGAATAGACAGTATACCCCGAAAGATGATTCAGAGAGGGTTGCTCATAAGGATGAGACAGCCATTGTTACTGGGAAAACTCCCCATACGGGAGTTGCCTGACATAATTATTCATAAGAGGGTGGAAAGAGATTTTACTAGTAAGCATGTTCTGGGTGGTCCTCTCGGTGCACATGCTCAGTAGCTGTACATGCTTGTTCATACATCACATGTCTCATTACCATCTTAAGTCTCCATCTAGCGTTGTGTTTTTCACTATTATAATGGGCAAAGAGTCAGTTTGAGGACAGTTAAAATCAAAACGTGGGGCAGTTCCCTAATAGACATAGCTCTTCTTGAATGAGCGTGACTACGATGCGAATGCTGGAAGGAATGCGCTTAAAGGGCCATAGTTGCTGCATCTCCAGGACATGATTGCATCTTTGATTACCTAGCCTGACTCACATGGACCTCTTTAAATATCCACACTCCCTCCCTAGGTTATCTTATCTACTGCTGTGATTTTAAGCACTATCTTTCAACTCTCAAATTGATGAAGATCACTCTTCTGATTCATAGACTTATATATTTAACTTCCTACCAGTTTTGCTCATGACACTAAAATCTAACCATTTGTTTGTGTCAGAAACCTGGTAGCAATTCTTGTCTCTCTCCCTTACCCTCCATGTTCAATCAGTCATCAAATCATATAATTTTTTGTTTCTAAACATTGATAAATACATTCTTTGTCATTACTCATTTAAAACAACCATCTTTTCTTATCTTTATTACTACAAAATAGTCTTCCAATTTGCATTTCTTATTGATTGTTTTGTAAAAAATTCTTTGATAGATTTCTTTTTTTTAATACACAGAATTTGGAGTAAACAAAATATGAAGGGAAAGAAATAGAAAATAAATGCAAATATAAGCCATTTTGCTGATGCTTTTATAATTGTAGCAAACAGACAAATAGGGCAGTCTAAAGATTTTCATCTCTACTATCTGGAGATTAGGCTGTAGCCCTTACTCTTTCTTAACTTTATTTTATTTTGAGTTCTTGGATACCTGTGCAGAACATGCAGATTTGTTACATAGGTAGATGTGTGCCATGGTGGTTTGCTGCACCTATCAATCTATCGCTTAGATGCTCTCCCTCCCCCGACCCCTGCTCCCAGGACCCAGCGTGTGTTGTTCCTCTCCCTGTGTCCATGTGTTCTCATTGTTCAGCTCCCAGTCATAAGTGAAAACATGTGGTGTTTGTTTTCCTGTTCCTGCATTAGTTTGCTGAGGACAATGCCTTCGAGCGCCATTCAAGTACTCGCAAAGGACATGATCTCATTCCTTTTTATGGTTGTGTAGTATTTTATGGTGTATATGTACCACATTTTTTTATCCAGTCTATCATTAATGTGTAGCCCTCATTTTTGACTGTATCACTAAATATGTAAAACAATGCATGAAAAAAAAAAAAAAGATTTGAAGAGGACATTGAAGACTTGGCCCAGGGAGAGAAAGAGAAATGTTTGATTCATCTATCACGTAATTATTTATGTTCCCTTCCCCGAGTGCAGTGGCAGGTGGTTTAGTCTATATAGTCAGAATCTTCCTTGAATAGCTATGAAATGCCCTTCTCTGTATTTCTCCCAGGAGTAAGTAGCACCTTCCTCAAGTCGACAGTGACTTCTGATATTCCAACTTCTTTGTTCATCCCTCTTCTCTTACTCTATAGAGACTCCCTTAGCTACTTTATATATTAACATGGTTTTAGTCTATATTCTACTTCTGAATTCTAGACTCATGAATCCAACTGATTATTGACCATTTGCAGGTATCCTGACACCTTAAACTTAATGTATTTTAATATATTTTTTTCAAACTGAATTCATTATATTTTTTATATCCTCAACCAGTTAATTGGCTGTTTGCCTCTTAGACTGTGTTTAGTTTTCTACTTATTGTTAACTTTTGTCCTGTAATTATATGTCTGAAGTAATATTCCCTTCTTTGAAAATCCCCTGTTAATAGCCTTGGGTGACCTTGGCAAGTCTCTGACCCTAGTCCTTGGAGACCAAGAGGAATCACCTGACTTTTTTTTTTTTTTTTGAATTGGAGTCTCATTTCGTCACCCAGGCTGGAGTGCAATGGTGCAGTCATGGCTCAGTACAACTTCTGCCTCTTGGGTTCAAGCGATTCTCTTTCCTCAGCCTCCTCAGTAGCTGGGATTGCCAGTGTGTGCCACCCCACTTGGCTAAGTTTTGTATTTTTAATAGAAACAGGGTTTTACCATGTTGGTCAGGCTGGTCTTGAACTCCTGACCTCAAGTGATCCTCCTGCCTTGGCCTCCCAAAGTGCTGGGATTACAGGCATGAGCCATGGCGCCCAGCCCACCTGACTCTTTATTGGTCACCTACTTCTAGCTTCCTGACTTCCCATCCCTAGCCTGGTCTTTAGTTATCACACACAAGTTCACCAACGGCTTATAGCATACCGAGTCAAACATCACCAAACAAGCTTATCAATAGGGGAGATAAATCAAGGGGAGGGAAACAGAACAACAAGAGGTCTCAATAACAAAGTGACTAATATCTTAAGAAGGAAAAAATAGGATTAATTTCTGTGGAAACGTGAGCAAGAATAGGGAACTATTTCTTTTATTATTTGATATTTATTTTTATGTGCTTCCCTCACAGTTAATACCTGGTCAAAACAACTTTTCACTGACTGTATATTTGATATGGAATTAGGAAACTTTCTGAGGTTCTGGCATCTGTATCAGAGAAATTTAATTAGTTCATGTCCCTTTGGTCTGTCCCATGGTCAGTGAGTAGTTCCAAAGTATGGCATCCTAACAGAAGGTTTCCATATTTCACATCTAAAACTTTTGCAATTTATTCAGCAGATATCTATTACACACCTAATAGATGACATTGTAATCTCTGATATAACAGATTACCTAATGGAATAAAAATGGGAAGGGGTATAAGAAGGTATGTATATGTCTTCTTTACTCCAAATTATTATGTATGAGCCACTCCACAATGCCCAAAGCAATATTAACCTGGCACAACATACAATAGACTATTTAACTGGTTATTCTGCATTTGAATTCTTGGCATTTTCCATGCTTTAGTGCTTTTCTCTTCTAACCAACTCTTTCCATTGGTAGCATGATAACTGAATGAAAAAAAACTTTTCTAACAAAAATTATTTTTTTTTCTTTTGAACTTTTGTTACTCTTAACACAGTAACATAATTAAAAGTAATTTAAATAGCTAATTAGGTAATGTTATAGAGTAGTTTCCAGTAATACATTCCTTTTAACAAATTCCCTTAAACAAAGCATCCATCATTTATGGAGTGCAATTTATCACTGGCTTACTGATGATATAAATGCAATTATACATTTAGTGGAAGAAATCATACACAAATAAACTCTGGTTCTCTGTAAAAATTACTGTATCCATAACTTTTGAATCATTCTTACAAGTCTAAAAGATACATGGAAAATTTGGGCCTCAACATTTTAATTGACTTTGCAAGTGTCTAGCGTCTGGTTCTAAATCATATTTTTAACAGTGAAGACCCACATTAAAGCTGTGTCAATGTTTTGTCAAAACTGACCCTTGAGTTTAATGAACCAAATTTCCCACTTAGTGAAAAAAAAAAAAAAAGCGTTTTGCTTATTTTCTGTTTCTTTGTTAAATTAACCTGTCTTAAAAAAAAAATTAATTGACTGGTTCAGTCAACATAGTATACCTAGATGAAATCAATGTGTGTAAGCAGTTTCAATGTATTCTTTTTTGTAAAATGTTTATAAAAGTTAAGAAATAATTTGTCTCTTAATAAATGTATAAAGTTTATTCTAAAACATTCTGAAAATTCTATTTAAGGTCCTTTTTTGAAAACAAAAATAGAAACAACTCCATAATTCCATCTAAACTGACCAAGTCCTTTTTAAATTCAATGGTTTTATTATATAAGACTTTAAATACATTAATGAAAATGTCTATATCCATGAAAATATAATCTCAGTATGAAAAAGGACTTCAGATTTATATAACCATTCAATCTCTGAGTGATAACAAAGAATTTTTTTAAGGACAATAGAAATGCACATATCAGAAATTCAATGTCTATCGTGAGAGTACTTTGCTAAGTGTTGACACAAGAACAAACTTTAAAAATGGCATTATAACCAACCTCTGATTGTGTTAACGCTCTTCAATCAATGCTGTGGATATGCTAGATTCTTCTATAGGTGTGTGTGTATGTGTGTGCACACAAAAAAGACAGAGATAGAGAGAGAGAGAGAGAGAAAGAGAAACAAATAAAATGTTGAACACCAACCAGAATAGAATTAACTGCAGTGCTGCTTGAACAATTTCAAGGGAACTGTTAAGAAGTTTTGCCTAGGGTCTATGGTACAGTTATACTTTTTCAAAAATATCATACAAATGAGGTAAAAACCCACGTCACTCCTCAATTCTAAATTATAGGTATGTTTCATAAACCAAATCAATATTTTCTCTAAACTTCAAGTGAAAATATTTATAGTTACATATTTTCTCTTTTTTATCCCTCCCTTTTTTCACTTCCCTGCTTCTCTCTTCCCCTCTTTTCACAGTTCATGCTTTGTAAAAAAAACCACAAGAAGAGAAGCATATATTTATTTAAATACATATATTTTGTGCATGTGCACATTAGTGAGTTAACCAACTATAAATGCAAATTTCAGCTATCACATATGTTTCTCTATATCTGATTTTCTTAATGTGGAAATCAACATATTTGACAGTTGGTAAACACTTCATTTAAAATTTCAATTACATACTTATAAAAGATTTGTTGAGTTATCATAACTTAACATTTGACTCTTTTCCAATAATGTACTGATTATGTTCATAATCTTGGAGTGGGAAACTGTTAAACTTGACAGGAAAAGACATTTTTCTGTATAAAAATTAAAAATGGCTGCGTGCAGTGGCTCCCGCCTGTAATCCCAACACTTTGGGAGGCTGAGAAGGCGGATCACCTGAGGTCGGGAGTTCCAGAACGGCCTGACCAACTTGGAGAAACCCCGTCCCTACTAAAAATACAAAAAATTAGCCTAGTGTGGTGGTTCTTGCCTGTAATCCCAGCTACTCGGGGAGCTGAGGCAGGAGAATTGCTTGAACTCGGGAGGCTGAGGTTGCAGTGAGCCCAGATTGCACTATTGCACTTCAGCCTGGACAACAAGAGTGAAACTCCATCTCAAAATTAAAAAGAAGTATATATATATATATATATATATATATATATATATATATATATATGTGTGTGTGTTGGTGTGTGTGTGTGTGTGTGTCGCGCACACACAAAAAAAAAAAAAAATAAATCTCGATATAGAGAGTGTATCTGACAAATATATAAAAAAA
>CAUYQU010054005.1:0-15719 GCA_963574635.1 Cheracebus regulus | reverse complement strand
TGGCTCCTCTGCCGGGAATCTCCCGGTCTGTGGGCTACAAAAATTCGTCGGAAAGTGCGGCGTCCACTCGTTCTCTGCGCTTTCACTGGGAGCTACATTCCTGAGCTGTTGCTAATCGGCCATCTTGGATCTCTCCCCCCTGGGTCCCTTTTGTACACACCAGCAACCTGAGTGCTTTCACCTCTAACAGCCTGTGCTCCATCTTTGCCAGAGGCTGAGCGCAGGCTCCTGGAACCGCCCCCCACCCTTTTTTTTTTGAGACTGAGGACTGAGTTTTGTTCTTGTCACCCAGACTGGAATACAATGGTACAATCAGGGCTCACTGCAACCTTCACCTCTCAGGTTCAAGTGATTCTCCTGCCTCAGCTTCCTGAGTAGCTGAGATTACAGATGTGCGCCACCATGCCTGGTTAATTTTTGTATTTTTTATAGAGACAGAGTTTCACCATGTTGATCAGGCTGGACTTCAACTCCTGACCTCAAATGATCTGCCTGCCTCGGCCTCCCAAAGTGCTAGGATTATGGGCGTGAGCCACCTTGCCTGGCTGGAACCCATTTTAAGTAAATGCAAGGAGGGTGCAAGTGCCTGGGAATTTATGTGGGGCAAGGGCAGCCTTTACCAGTGACTACGGGGCTCGGGCTATAAACCTCGCAGCTCCACTGCTCCCTGGACAGGGCCATCTGACATGTGCACTGCACCAGCCTCCAAGTCCTGTGACGGGACTGGGCCAAAGTCACCCTGTTTGGGACACTGCTCAATAGCCCACCCTTACTCAGTCCCCTTCCTTTCTTGGTCTCCACATCTCACTCTCCTACTGGCTCTTCCTGGGAACCCTTCTTAAATCACCTGTATTCCTTCCAGGGTTTGCTTCTGAAGAAGGAACCCACGTCAACCTCTCAGCTGCTAAAGCCATTGCCCCTGTGGCTCTGTGAGCTGAGGGCTCTGACCCCTGATGGCGGAGAGCTAGGAGGCCAGGCCTTGAGTTAGTAACCCCAAGTCAGCAGGTGTGGGAAGGCGCTCCACACATGTGTACGAGTTCCAGAGGCGTTTTTGACAAGGGGCACTACACAGCTTCGAGAATCTGGGATGTCTGAAGCCAGCTGGAGTGGGAACAGTTTAGCCAGGGTTTCCTCACAATGTTAGGCCCTCCAGAATCTGGAGGGTCACCTGCATTCCAGCCCTTAGTGAGCAGGCAGAGAGGAAGGCAACCCGAATCAGAGTTGGGATCAGAGGGGAGACGGATGTGCGGAGCTGGAGGTGAGCAGGTCCCAGTCTCAATAGACAAGGCTCTGCTCTGAGGACTGTCTGCCAGCCCCTGGCCCTGGTGGGACACTGCTCCTGGTACATCTCTGAGGGGGCAAGTTTGGTCCATTGGGATTGCGGGGTCAGGGTCACACAGCCTCAGGGACAGCCCAGAACAGCCCAGGGCTTTGTGGCACCCTCCACCCTCTCATGCCCGGCAAATGTGTATGGCTTATGGCAGTGAAAGCCATCTGTGGCAGACAATGACATGGAGAAAGAGCTTGGCAAAGACCACCTTTCCCCTGGGAGGGATGGGTGGGTACCATAGTGGGTGGATGGAGCAGAAGGTTGGGCAGGCTGGCTCTGCTCCAGGTAAATCCCAGGGCTTGTGGACTTCCCTCCACCGAGTCTGACAGGCTCCAGGGCACTGGTGGTAATCACTGGGGTCCCCCGCGGGCCAGGCTGGGGCTGGCAAGAACATCCCTAAGCAAAATTTCGGAGTTGAAGGCAATGGATGGCGTGGGAGGGGACGAGGGTGCTTTGGGGCTGGGCTGGAGCTGGAAATAGCACACTCATGTCTCTTTGCTGAAGACCATGTGTATTTCCAGCAGGAGAGGGTGGGGAGACGATTCAAGTCCTCCCAGGGGACCTCTGGCTAAGGATGCCCAGGTTTTACATGCTGACTTTGAGAGGGTGTCAGGGAAAAGGCTGGAGCACACGGAAAGAGAAGGCAAGGGAGCAAGGTCAGAGAGCTAGGAGAGGCGTGTGCAGCTGCCGTGGATAGGGAGCGTGGGGAACAAACTTGTGGGAGCATGATGACCCTGGTGTCATCTCCTAAAACCTTCAGTAAAATGTCCACATGACCCGTCACTGCCTTTGCAGTTGGAATTCCGTTTATTTGGGATGCAGCAACACGCAGGGACTGTCATCAGGGCTGTCAGAGGAGGAGCAGGCCCAGCCCGGCGCAGTGCACTCACACAGGCGACATGATAAGCCAGCGAGATCCAGAGAAGGTTCAAGTGGGACGTGAGAGAGGACCCTGTGCTTGGAATCCCAATGAAGACCTCCTGTTTCTGTTCCTCTGTTTTCCAGAACAAACATGATTCCACGCAGTCTGAGAGAGGACGGTTAAGACAGAATGGCTACGGGATTCCAAGAAGGCACCCAGCTCTTCTCTAGCATGGATGGAAAGTGCAGGCTGGTTGATTTGGAGACCACCTCTAGCCAGACCGCCTGCCCTGGCTTGGAGAATATTTCAGGGGACCCGTGTCTGGGGAAAAGGGGACTGGGGAACCCCCAGTGCCTGTCTTGAATTTGATTCTAGGCCCATCAAGTATGAGTCCTTCACAGCTATAAAGGATTCAGGAAAAAATGGAGGGACTCCGGGAGATCCTGGGAAAAGCAGTGGCCTTGAGCAGGTGAGAAAGCCACTGCTGAGTGGAGGAGGGGCCCTCTCCAAACCTGGCCTGTCTGTCACTGCCAGGACTCTCCGTCTCCAGGGCTGGCTGACCGGGGAGCAGAAATGTCTCGGTGTGATGATTGTGAGAGTAACAGGTGGGGAAATCGGAAGCATGGTGCTATGGGGACTCCAGCAGTCTCAAAGGCTGACATGCCTGGTGGAAGATAGGTCTTATGTCTTTGCTGTGGGTCTGTTATTAAGAAAAGTAAGATTGGGCTGGGCATGGTGACTCATGCCTGTAATCCCAGCACTGCATCGAGGCTGATGAATCACTCGAACTTAAGAGTTCGAGACCAGCCTGGCCAACGTGGAGAAACCCTGTCTCTACCAAGAAATATATATAAAAAGATTACAATACAAAAATACCAAAAAAATTAGCTTTGCGTTGTGGCACACTATTCGGGAGGCTGAGGCAGGAGAATCGCTTGAACCCAGGAGGCAGAGGTTGCAGTGAGCAGAGATTGTACCACTGCACGCTAGCCTGGGCGACAGAGCAAGACTGTTCCAAAAAAAAAAAAGAAAAGAAAAGAAAGAAAGAAGAAAAGAAAAGATCGTTCTGAACCAACAACAACAAAATATTCCTTTTTGTTGTTGACATCTGCCTAACTTCTAGGCTTATTGTTTTCAAGTCTATCACACTCAATTCAGATTTATAACAAATGTTTTGTGCAAACCAAATAACATTCTGTCTACCGTATTGAAATCAATGCATATATAGACTGAGTGTGGTGGCTCACATCTGCAATCCCAGCACTTTGGGAGGCTGAGGCAGGTGGATCATTTGAGGTCAGGAGTTTGAGACCAACCTGACCAACATGGTGAAACCCCATCTCTACTAAAATACAAAAGCTAGCTGGGTGTGGTGGCAGGTGCTTGTAGTTCCAGCTACTCAGGAGGCTGAGGCAGGAGAATTGCTTGAACCCAGGAGGTGGAGATTGCAGTGAGCCAAGATTACACCCCTATACTCCAGACTCCAGCCTGGGCCACAGAGCAAGCCTCCCTCTCAAAAAAAAAAAAAGAAGAAGAAGAAGAAAGAAATGTGTAAATAATATGACCTACTATGTACATAGTTTCAAACATCCAACGTGTTCAAATGTCAACACGTCCAAACAAGGGCCCACAGTAACTAAGGAGAAATAAAGGGAAATGCTATAGGATCAGGTCTCAATCACGACAGCTCTGCAGACATCATGAAGGGGCTGCAGGCTGATGATGCGGATGTACAATCACTGAACGTCACAGATACAAATGCAGCCTGAGACACTGTGATGTATTGGCACAAAAATACCTCCAGCGGCTTTACTCTCAGTGGTTTTCCTAAATGTTGAGCAACTATTGGAAAAGTTCTAAGCAAAACAAAGGTCGCTCTTGCCTTGATCTGCACTGTAGTGGCCGAATTCCTGGAGAGGGGATCCTTGAGGGATTGAAGTGGCTCTGGATATTGGGAGGACTTGGGGTTATGGGGAGCAGTAAACCAGGTTGAAAGCCTTCCGAAGATGAGAAGCCATGTGGAGACAGTCCCTCAGCAAACACTTAGAAAACGATGGGGGATACTTTTTGGTGGTCACAACGATTAAGGGGTGTGTACCATTCGCATTTAATGGTCAGGGGCCAGGGTCGCTGGGTGCTCTGGGTGTCCATGACGGTCCTGCAGAGTGGAGAATCACTCCATATCCTGCCTGACTCGGGAATATCACGTTGAACTTTCATGCAAGTGTGTAAACCTGCTTATAATGATCTGAATCTAGACCCTAGCTCTGTGGTGCCCAAAAACAGTGTGTGGTGTCCTCAAACAGCATGGCCTTGGGACTCATATTCTGTAAATGGATGCGGCAAATGCCGAGGGCACTGCACATACACAAAGGGGCGCTCTAGTCTGTGCCTTGGCCCTTGAACACAGCCAGGGAAGTGGGCATCTGGGCAGCCCCCACTCTAGATGAAACACTAGCTTCTCAACACCTGAAATCAGAGGGTGAGGGGAGGGGGTTCTACTCACCTGCTTTTCAGGCTTAGAGGGGCAAAATGACTTGATTGAGCCTTCTCCGGCGGATCATTACCATGGTGCCCATAGTGCAGAGCTTCCCAAAGTATAAAGAAGCCATCTGAGGCCCCTGTCCTCAGAACGTAGCTTTGTGTAGAGCAGGCGCAGAGTGCCTTGGACTCCTCCATTGCTGTCTCAGCACGAGGCCAGCACCTTCAGGAAACAGTTACTAACAAAAAGACAGAAGGGACAGGCTGAGAGGGAGGGAGATGTGAAAAGCACTGGCTGTAGAAAGGAAGGCAGGCAAGAAGCCCATCATCCAAAAAATAGGGTAGCCACTGTCTGTCCAGGCGGCACACTTCGTTCTTCTTGTTGGTAATACCTGTTCTTCCTTTGGGGACTACCTCCTGAACTCTGAGACATCCTGGGGCAAAGGTCAACGGGGGTGCCCTGCCCACCGACTTCCCCAGACCCTCAGGGAGAGGTGAATCACCCAGGCCTGGCCAGTCAGAATGTTCTCTTTTTTTGGACAGAGCCAAAGGGCCAGGGGATGTAAGCTGGAGCAGTCCCCAGCTGTCTGGGCCCTGGATATATACAGATGCCGGGAGAAACAAATGCTTTTCTTTTCCTTTTTTTTTTTTCCCCTGGTGTTGCTAAGCTGAGAATATGTGAATTTGGAACTGTCAGTACCCATCTCCCCTGGCAACATGGAGGAAATCCATCTAGAGCTGGAGAAAATGAGATCAGCACACGCAGGGGAGCAGAGGGAGCCCTGTTGGCACAGAGCAAGACTCCGGACCCAGCTGAGCAGGAGGCTAGAGCTGCCCACAGCCTTTCCAGTGAGCTGATAATCTACCCCTTGTTCTTTTTTTTTCTTTGCTGTAGCTAGTTTGAGATGGATTGCAACATGAAAGGGTCCTAACTTCCACAAATAGCATTAATTCACCCATCAAATGTCTATTCTATACCAGGCATCATCTTACATCCTAGAGCTACAAGAGTCAACAAGTGGTTGTGATCCCTGCCCTCATACAGCTTACTGTTTTATGGGGGAGACAGAACAAAAACAATTCCACAATCCATTAGTTTAAGAAGAAATAAGTCCAAGAAATGCTATGAAGGAGCATCTGGGAAATTAAGCTCCGTGAGGGCAGAAACCTTAGTCTCTTTCATTCACGGCAGTATCCTGATGTCTAGAATGGTGCCTGGCACATAGTAGGCACTCAATAAATACTGATGGGGAAAAATGAATGAAAGACTATGTGTAGGGGGCTATAACAAAACACAAAGAGGAGTGGAGAATGGCTGGGCATGGTGGCTCACACCTGTAATCCCAGCACTTTGGAAAGCCGAGGCAGGCAGATCACGAGGTCAAGAGACTGAGACCAGCCTGGCCAACATGGTGAAACCCCGTCTGTACTAAAAATACAAACATTAGCTGGGTATGGTGGTGCACACCTCTAGTCCCAGCTACTTGGGAGGCTGAGGCAGGAGAATTGCTTGAACCCAGGAGATGGAGGATGCAGTGAGCTGAGATTGCATCACTGTACTCCAGCCTGGCAACAGAGTGAGACTCTGTCTCAAAAAAAAAAAAAAACAAAACAGAGGAGTGCAGATGGAGGAGTTAGGGAGAGCTTTCCTGAGGAAGCAATGTTTCAGCTGACATCTAAACAACCCGAGGGGTTGGCCAGACCATGAAGGCAGAAGGAGCAGAAAGTGAAGAGAAGGCAGGAAGGAACAGGCCTCTGGGAGGGAGCAAGAGTAGGCCAGTGCAGCTGCGTCACAGGCAGCAGGGAGGAGTGTCATGGCTGGTGAGGCCACTAGGGTTGGGGACACTCGCCAGAGGCTGCCATGGCCATGCTAAGGAGTTTGGGTCATATTCTGAGAGCCGCAGGCAGCTAACGTTTGCAGTAGTGAGTGACACCGTCAGGGGCTTTGCCCTCAAAAGTCATGAATGGAAGTAGAGAAAATTAGTGTCTTTTCAATCACGGGAGACAACAAAAGAAACAGAACATTCTATACAGCAAAAAGCAGAAAATTAAGTATTCCTAAGTAACAGAGATGCAATGTGAAAAAAGATTTTTAAAAAAACAGCCTGATCTAGGTGGGATGTCGTGCTTCACGCCTGTAATTGCAGCACTCTGGGAGGCGAGCAGATCACTTGAGTTCAGGAGTAAGAGACCAGCCTGGCCAACATGATGAAACCCCATCTCTACTGAAAATACAAAAATTGGCCAGGCGTGGTGGCAGAAGCCTGTAATCTAGCTACTCGGGAGGCTGAGGCCGGAGATCGGTTGAACCCGGGAGGCGGAGGTTGCAGTGAGCTGAGAGCACGCCACTGCACTCCAGCCTGGGCGACAGAGTGAGACTCTTGTCTCCAAAAAAACCAAAAAACCAAAAAACCAAAAACAAACCTGATACTAAGATCTCACATTTGATAAAACAAAGGACAGAAAGCATGGGAAATTGGTTTCAAGTGTATTAATGATCTTTTCTTGTTTAGGGGAGGTTATGAATTGATTTTGATTCCTGACATGGACAGAAAAGTGAGAAGTGGGCTGAGGGAAAGCAGAGAGATCCATCTGAAGGCTGTTGTGTTACCCTGGTGGGAGCTGATGGAGAGGAGGGCACAGCCAAGAGGTGTTTGTGATCATGACAACCAAACAAACAGACATGTTAGTCACATACCCAAGAGGAAGCGATTTCCTGGGCTGAAAATCATTGGGTAAACCAATCAATAAGTTCCAGAGAAAATTTATAAAGAATTATATACCAGGACCTATCCTTACTGGAAAAAATCTTTTCAACTGAGGGCGTGGTGGCTCATGCCTGTAATCTCAGCACTTTGGGAGGCCGAGGCAGGTGGATCACTTGAGCTCAGGAGTTCGAGACCAGCCTGGGCAACATGGTGAAACCCTGTCTCTACAAAAAATACAAAAATTAGCTGGGTGGGGTGACACATGCCTGTAGTCCCAGTTGCTTGGATGACTGAGGTGGGAGGATCGCCTGAGCCCAGGAGTTCGAGTCTAAAGTGAACTACAATCATGCCACTTGACTCCAGCCTGGGTGAGAGAACAAGACCCTGTCTCAAAAAAGAAAAAGAATTTTTCCAACATGAAGGAAAAATAAATGAATCCATACATGAAATTGTGTTACAAAGCAGAAAATTTAGGCTAGCCTTAGGTTTTGCCTTGTCATTTCTAAACACCAGGATATAGGCAGCAATGGTTATAGTTTTGAGTGAAAAAGATGGTCACAAAAATTTTGTACCCAACAAATTGTCATTGGTGTGGGAAAACAAAAGAAATATTGCCCAGATTTATAGAGAATGATGTAGAAATGTGTTCTCCCTAAGTAAACAACTTGAAGACAAACTTCAGCTACTCGAGAGATGAATTAAATTAAATCTTGGAAATGGGAGCATTGTAATATAGAAGACTGATTGCAAGCATTAAAACCAACTAAGTAAATCATAAGATTTGAACAAAAAATCTATTCTTAAAAAAGATGCACATAATTATAATGCAAGTTGGGACTGATAACCCCACAGTAAATTGTAAAAGATTGGGAAATGAGAAGTGGGCAAGGCGGGTAAAGGTACATTAAAACCTTCATTTGACATCAAGTAAGGGCGTGAGGAGATATTGTTTTTATCTTTCATCATCAGAGAAATTTCGTGAATATAAAAGTCGATCAGTAGTAAAATTAAAAACAGAATTACTATCTTTTAAATCATGAAGATGACAAAAGAAAATAAAACATTCTATACAGCAGAAAGCAAAAAAATAAAGTATTCCTAAGTAATAGAGATGCAACGTGAAAAACAATTTAAAACAATTTAAAAGAAGTCCTCCCTCCTGCTGTTCCCAGTGCCTGAGAGTTCTTTTCTCAAACCGCCTCACTTCTTACAAGTCACTCAAATGTCACCTTCCTTGTTCACTCTTCAAAATATTTGCAAACACTTTCTCTTCCCAGATGTTTAGCAATCCTATTGCCTTTCTCACTTAATTTTTCTCCATGGCATGCAACACCTTATTTATTTTGTTTCTTTTATTTTTTAAAAAATTTATTTTATTTTATTCTTTTTCTTTTCTTTTTTTTTTTTTTAAATAAAGACAGGGTTTTTCCACATTCGTCAGGCTGGTCTTGAGCTCCCGACCTCAGGTGATCCGCCTGCCTCAGCCTCCCAAAGTGCTGGGATTACAGGCGTGAGCCACCATGCCCAGCCCACCTTATTTATTTTGTTAATTGTTTATTTCAGATTCACCTCCTCCTACCCTTGATAGATTATAACCTCCATGAAGGCAAGTGTTTTTTTTTGGAAGTTTGGGTCACTGATTTATCTCCAGGACTTAGAAGTGTGCCTGACACATAGCAAGTGCTTTATGAATACCTAATGAAAGAGTAAATTTGTACTCACAGAAAATCTCTAAAAAACATACTAAATGAAAACAAGGTAGATTACTAAATAATACACATAGAATCATACCATTCATGTAAAAGCCATATATGTGTCTGTGTGTGTTTGTAAGGATACACGCCAAATTATCCTGGAGAGGGGAGGGGGAAGGGAATAATTAAAGTGATTAATTTTTTAATTACTTAAAAATTAAATTTTCTTTTGTATATTTCTGTATCATTTGGCAATTTTAAAACATATGTGTATTTATTACTTGTACAATAAAATAGACAATTAATGAATACCTTTTAATAACATATTACAAGGGTAGTCCTGGAACAAGGTCTTCACTTTTGGTATTGGTAGAGTAGCTTATATCAGACTAGTCGTCTTTAAGATAACAATGATAAACTCTTATCTAAATGTTTTTTAAATGGTTTGAAGCTACTGGAGTATGAGAAAAACAAAAACAAAACAAAACAAAAAACCAGACAGCAACTTGATGGGATTTAATTCTTTTTTTTCAAACAAAAAAATCAAGTAGTATTGAACACTCATGCAGCAGTCCATAGAGATGTTCCATTATGCCAGACCAGTCTGCTCCATGAAGTCATTCAAAATCCAAGCTTCCATCCCTCTTGTTTCTCCGACAGAATCCTCCCAGGCCTTGTCGTCGTGTGTATGCTGAAGGCTGGTTTGCTTTCAGTTTATAATTTCAGTAGTATTTGGGGTGTCTCCTGGGTCCTGCAGGAGCAGTCCACTTCCTTCAGAGGGTCTGTGGGTCCTCTCGGAATTGCTGGTTTGTTCTTGTAGTTGATCTGGAACTAAAATTCACAATGTGAGCCTCCACATGCTGCTCTGTCTGAAGCTGCAATCTAGTCCTGACTCCCGTCCGCCATGATCTCATCTCGGGATTTAATTCTTCTTCTTTCTTCTTCTTCTCCTTCTCCTTCTCCTTCTCCTTCTCCTTCTCCTTCTTCTTCTTCTTCCTTCTTGTTATTATTATTATTATTTTGAGATGGAGTGTCACTCTGTTGCCAGGCTAGAGTGCAGTGGCATGATCTCGGCTTACTCCAACCTCCGCCTCCTGGGTTCAAGCGATTCTCTTGCCTCAGCCTCCTGAGTAGCTAGGACTACAGGCATGCACCACCACACCCAGCTAATTTTTGTATTTTCAGTAGAGACGGAGTTTCCCCATGTTGGCCAGGATGGTCTCGATCTCTTGACCTCGTGACCAATCTGCCTCGGCCTCCCAGAATGCTGAGACTACAAGCATGAGCCATCTCACCCAGCCTCCTTATTTTTCAAGAAGATACGAAAAATGGGTGATAAGTCAATGACTTCTTAAAGGGCTATCCAGAAACTGAAACATTTGTGAATAAAGTGGAACTTAATGATAAAACACAGGCTTCCCAGCTTGGTCCTTATTAAAGAGGGAAGTATTTATGTACCTAGTAAAGGTTTAAAAATAACTAAGCAGCCAGCAGTACCAACTGAGAGTTGGGAATAATGAATCTGCAAATCATTATTGATTAAGCTGTGAATTCAAGATTGCTTCTTAACCTAAGAAAATTTCTTGACCCATACTTTTTTCCTTTATTTTGTCAAAGGAATTCAATTCAATTAGTAGTTATTGAACACTTATTCAATTCATGATACTCTAAGAAGGTGAAAAATATTCAGATCCAATCTTTGGCCTGCTTGTCAGGGAACACAGCTTCCCTAAGCAATGTCAAGGTACTCTCCCAATCCCACTCACTCTTTCCTCAAGGCAGAGGTTTAGGTCATTCACTAATAGGACATTTTGTCCTATGGCAGGTGCACAAGCCATATGTTTAAGCCTTAGCCCAATTCCTCCACCTACCCAGGGGAGTGACTTTCCTCCAAACAAGGAGGAAACTGTAATTTCCAGACCTGACTGCAGAGTCACTCAGAACAGCAGTGGAAGCCAGGAGCTTCCATTGATAAAGCAGCTAAGACAGCTGAGAGTCCAAGCCCACCAGCAACCCCTAAGACTTCCAGGATGTAGGAAGCTTGGAAAACCAAGTAGAAGACCTCCATCTTACCTCCAAGTTGCATGGAGAAGCACAGAGCAGGAGCCCTGAGGTTTGAATACCAGCTTTGCCGCTTAATGCACCAGCTCGACATCCATGTGTACATTTTAAATCTGTTTCTTCCTCTATTAAAATAAAGACCAGGAATAATATTTTACATGAAAGTTGAGAGGATGAAATGAGGTAACAATCAATAAAAAGCAAATTGTATGTAAATCATGTTTTGTTTTACGATAAATGCAGCTCAATGAATGTACAATAACTGAATGAAATTCATGTCAGAGGCAAGTTTTGTCCCTGAGTTAGCAATAGTCCGCTCTTAAATAACTTAAAATAGGAATCCCAGAGTAAAAAGATCAAGAGGCCAGATTTCGCCCAAAGCTTGAGGAAGAAGGAAGGAGATCAAACATGAACCACGTAACTGTAACATTCACAGCTCTGAGGATCCAAAATTCTAGAAAATGACTATTTGCCTTGACTTTCCAATAACTTGCTCTCCTCGGAAGTATAAGGATGGAGGGAGAGGTTAGGGAGATGATGAGTTGGCATTAACTAATGAATTAATTTTCAAAATCTTTTCAGTAAAATTCAGCTGCAGATATATGGGCTAGGAAAAACGCTTTGATTCTAAGACAAAATTTTTAGTGACAATTGCATGCCTTGAATTAATCTTATACATATTACTTTCCTTTAAAGTGGGAAGCATATATTTACAAGAAAGCAAACCTGATTTATCATGCATATTTGCTATATGCCTGACATTTTGCAATATGTATATTTTAATTGTTGTTTTGGCTAAAGCAAGAATTAAATGAGGTCTTACATGAGCCAAGCACTGGGTTATTTACTTATGAGTCATATTATTTTATATTCTCAGCAACTCTGTGAGTTAATACCATTCTCACTTGACAGATGACAACAAATTCTGACTTAGGAAGACAACAGGGCTTGTCTAAAGTCACATAATGAGGACACAAAGGGTCTGCAAAATTTCAGACCTCTATTCTTTATTATGGGTGTATTGAGGTAACATAGGCTTCGATAGGCTCTCTAGGAACCTTCATACTAGCCTGTAGTACAAATATAGCTATTCTCACATACTACATATAAGGAAACAAATCTTACCCCAAAAACCTTCCTTTCCATGACATTTCTCATGAAAATAAACTATTAATAAAATTTTGTTAAAATTACCAGCTTTACTACATCACCAGCTTGGTGTTGGTTTGCCAGCTGTGGGCTATATATCCATATAATATTAAGTCTTCACCCATGTCCCAAAGGCTTCTATTTATGTATTATAGATACCCTTCTCTCTTTCAAATTCTTTGTCTTACCAGGGTTTCCGGATGACTCTTTGAGCCCATCAAATCCAAATCATAGCAGCCTTTGCCTCTTTCTCCTTTAAATAGCCCCACACGTTCCAGTGATTTACTGTCACCCCAACGCATGCCCAGCTGAATTCCCCAAAATGAGCTTGTCCACCTTAAGCTCCTTGAAGTCGAGAACCTCAGCTCCCAGGTCTTCAGAGGCCAGCTGCCTGGAATATCACAGGCGCACGGCAGAGTTCATGGGAGGCACAAACATACGTTTATGCATGCAGTTGATTCCACTGAAAAACACTTCTCAAGAAACTTTTCCCTGTCTCGATTCAATTTTGGTAATAACGAAGTTTCTTAAAAACAAACATGTCTTTCAAAAATGTGTTTATACTTTGAATAAAAAAGGAAATTTTTTAAAAGAAACATTTCCTTTACCGTGGAATGGCCAACTTTTCCATTCTGATTTACCTAAGAGATGAACTTACAGTTAAGATGTTTATAGAAATCTTTTTTATTTTAAACTTTTCTTATAAAATATTTTGAAAGCAATGACATTTAGACCTTTGCAAACAGTAAATTCTATGTCCAATACTTAAAAATGTACTAAAACATAGCAAAGATAAAATTTTAAATCAAGGTTTTTAAAAAATAGTCATTTGTTTACAAACACTAAATACTTTCTCTTGTTACTTATGGAAGATGATTAAGAATTTTTGAGAAATAAAGATCTGATCTTAAATACAAAAGATATCTTAAAGGATAAATTTTCACCAAATAACAATGTTAGGGTGCAGCTTTAGTAAAATTTTATGGTGATTGTTATGTTCATTGAATATTATAAGGGGAGGGGTAATTGAACAAATTTAATTAAAAAAAATCTACCTTTCTATGAAATCAAAAGTGATTACAAACTGTGTAATTGTTGGGTTATGGAACGATTCCTCTCATGACAGTGCAGTCATTTCTTAAAACATCGAAAAGATAGTTGCCAAGAAAAACTCTCCAATGAGGAATT
Source organism: Cheracebus regulus (assembly GCA_963574635.1). Taxonomy (NCBI): domain Eukaryota; kingdom Metazoa; phylum Chordata; class Mammalia; order Primates; family Pitheciidae; genus Cheracebus; species Cheracebus regulus. The sequence goes on along the minus strand of CAUYQU010054005.1, from coordinate 2,246 downwards.
CGGTTTATGTGGTAGATTTCTCCCCCTTCCTTCCATCTGAATATTTAACATAAGAGAAAAGTCCTACTCTGTTTTTCAGCTGGAATCACAGCAGTTTCTGTTTCTAACCTGGGAAGAATGTGGTTGGGACTGAAAAGCCCCCTGTCCTATTGTTAGACTCCTCGGCACTGATCCTTGCTTTTAACATCATAATGAAGGATGCTCTTTAGTGGATTATCTTGAGAAGGGATTAACTCCTTCAAGTCTTCTTAGGGGGCAAGGTGTTTTGAGCCCTAAATACACACCAATTGCCTGCTTAACTTTTCATCTTATTTTGAAAACTGCCCAGCTGGAATTCAAATTCTTTTCCATAGAGCTGAATTTTATTAGTAGCAAAGTTGGAGTTGGGGGCAGCAGATGCTAAATATAAGCACTGTTCTTTTAATCTCGTGGGGCCAAATGTTTCAGATATTTCACTGCGACAGGCACGTCAGGATAAGACTCAATCTAAACTCTGCTGTAAACTTTGCAAGCACTAAATCCTGGCCCCATCTCCCAGGCCCTGACTTAAGCCCTCTAGAAGACCGTGCTTTTAGTGGGACTCTACTTTTAAACTCTCTTGCCTATATGGCGCTTGTACCACAGCTTTTAACGTTATTATCCACATTGTTTTAAGTCACACTCAAAGTAGAATTCAAATGCCTGGTAAACACACACACACACACACACACACACACACACACACATACACACTTGAAAAGAGGACTAATTGCTCTATAATTTACAATCAACTGGTTTCCTTTGCCTCTGCTGCTTTATCTTAATAACCATTTATTTCTGTCTGCCTATTACATTAATACTGAAATCTTGCATTTGTTTCAGATTCATCTTCCCCCTTCTCTAACCTCATTTCTGTTACTAACTACCCATTGTTTTATGATATGATTTGCCAGGAAACTAGATAGTTCTAAATTTGTCCTTTTTCCTCCTTTTCTGTTAACTGAAACTTCTTCTCTTAATAGGTTACAACTTTTCTTTTGTTCAACGGAAAGAATATTTTCAACGCTGAAAACACTCATTTTAAAGGTGTTTGTTAAATGTAGGAAATTACTTTTAAACACACACATGCAAAAATAAAAAAAAAACTTTTTCTTGGAACTTTGTCTTTCAGGCTGATTTTTTTTTTTAATCAAATTGCGACATGAATCACCTGTAGCTTTTTATAAAAAGATACAAATTAATTAGGAATTGCTAGGATAAATGTATAAGTTTTAAATATTAAAAAATCAAAATATGTGCATATCCAACAAAAACTACAACAAAACGATCTTAATAAAATGAAGTTTCACGATTTTTTACAAACAAGGATGTCTAGGTGCAGTTTTCTTGTGAAGAAAATAAAATGAATTCTCAGTCTTTATATATAAATCTGTATATATAATAACTGTATTCTAGAGGCTCTGCTTTAATTGTAAATAATCCCCCACATTCTTTCAGTGTAAACTCTTTAAGGAGTCATGAATTTTATTTATACTCTCTCTCTCTTTGAGAGTCTTTTGTTTATTTGCTGTTTCGTTCTTTGTGAAATAACACTCCCAGAGGAAAATCCTCCTCTCTGCTTAAGGAATTAGGCCAGAGACAAAAGCAGGGAATTCTTTAAGCCTTGTTTTGTGCTAAGAGAAATGTTTGACATTTCTGTGGAGAGGTGTTTAGTTTGGATTCATTAGGTCTTAGGGACTCTTTTCTCTTTTCTGGCCTTTCAGTTTCTGTCACTGTTTTTTTCTGTGTTTGGTAGACTGAAGAGAATTTACCAGGGTGTAATTAGGTTTCCTACACTGGAATAGCAAAAATCCAGTTGTTGTAAATGGGTAGACCAAGTAAGTATTCCCCTGGCTCAGCGGGCCAAAACCTGAACCTCACTTTCTGATACCCATCTGAGTAGAAGAAGGTTCGGCAGCGGAAGAAAGGGGTAAAAAAATACTTTCAAGGAAGTTTATGCCCCGATTGAAATAAATACCTCCTGTAAGTACCTTTAAACAAAGCTGCCTGACCGTCACTCCCAGAGTTCTATCCCGGAAGGCTAATACATTTGGTTTCTCTGTGTTTCCTCTCAGAACATTAAATAAATTTAGCTTTAACATACTTTTTTTTTTAAACACAAAAGGAAAATGTTTAACATTTTTTTTTATTTTTTTTTTTTTTTTTTGGTGAGGGTGGAGGGAGGGGTTAGGGAGAAAGCCTAGCAGTATCATAACTTCATTCCTATT
>CAUYQU010054004.1:0-10842 GCA_963574635.1 Cheracebus regulus | reverse complement strand
TAGTCAGCTATTGAAGTATAAGAAATCATACAAACTTATTAGTTCATAATTAAGATGGTCAGCCATTCAAGCTCAGCTGAGTGGGGCCATTCTTCTGGTCTCAGCTGAGCCCCTTGAGACATGTATTATCAGCTGCTTGTTAACTAGCCAGCTGTGCTTCTGAGGGTAATCTTCTGCTTCTGGGGCTGTAAACAGGGGCACCTTGCTTCTCCTCCCCATGGTATCTTATTTTCAAGCTGGATAACATGCATTTTATTCATGGAGATGGCAGCATTCTGAAAGAAAAACAGAAGCATTCAAGGCCATTTGAGCCTGGGCCCCAAATCAGCCCATTGTCATGTTCATAGGTTTCTACTGTCCTGAACAAATAAGGCTTGCCAGATCTATTGGAAAATAGATTCTGGATTTTGATCCAAACAGCTGTAAAAGCACCTGGCAATGGGCATGGATACAGGAGGGATAAACAATTGCCACCATTTTGCAATCAGTATCATTCTACCTTAGAACTCTTCCACATCAGGAAACCTGTGCAAAGACCCACAAATACTGAGTGGCTGGGCTGAGACTCAGGATGAATTCTATCTGATTCCAAAGCCCAGGCACCTCTATAGATCATACTACTAAAGTAGCTGCCCTGCCCTAGACCCTTGAAATCCTGGAAAGTAACATTTCTACAGAAGAAACCAGATTCCTTTCAGATTTGTGTTCATGTAGTACTGTTTATCATTGGAAATAATCATCTCAAGAAATTGCAGAAACACAAGCTGGCTCACATCTGTATTTATAGCACTTTGGTAAGCTGAGATGGGAGAATTAGGTGAGCTCAGGAGTTCCAATGCAGCCTGGGCAACATAATAAGATGCTATTTTCTTGAAAAATAAAAATAAAAGCCTGGCATGGTGGCTCATGCTTGTAATCCCAGCACTTTGGGAGGCCAAGATGGGCAGATGACAAGGTCAAGAGATCAAGACCATCCTAGCCAACATAATGAAACCCCATCTCTATAAAAATAAATAAATTAACAAAATAATTAATTAAATTAAAATAAATAGCCAGCCATGGTGGTGCATGCCTATAGTCTAAGCTACTTAGGTGGCAGAGGCAGGAGGCTTGCTTGAACATGGAAGGTCAAGGCTGCAGTAGGCTATAATTGGTTGCAATCAAGACTGGGTGATAGAGTGAGGCTGTCTCCGAAAAAAAAAAAAGAAAGAAAGAAAGAAAGAAAGAAAAATAAGAAAATTAGAGAAGCATTTTAAAAAGACATAGAATAATTTAAGAAAATAGCTGAGGGATGAGTTTAGGAAATAAAGGCCCAACAACATATTATTTATTTTTCATCATAAAAGAATATAAAAACTTTAAAAAGAAAAAGTCTTTTTTTTTTTTTTTTTGATACAGAGTCTTGCTCTGTCACCTAGACTGGAGTGCTGTGGCCTGCTATTGGCTCACTGCAACCTCTGCCTCCCAGGTTCAGTGATTCTCCTGCCTCAGCCTCCAGAGTGGCTGGAATTACAGGCATGTGCCACTATGCCCAGCTAATTTTTTTGTATTTTTGGTAGAGACGGGGTATCACCACATTGGCCAGGCTGGCCTCAAACTCCTGACCTCATGATCCACTCACCTCAGACTCCCAGATTGCTGAGCCACCACACCCGGCCTAAAAAAAAAAACTTTAGGGAAATTATATTTAATAGAGTTTATTTGAACATAAAATAATTTGCAAATTGGGCAGCCTGTGAATCCAGAGCAGGGTAAGAGAGACTCCAGCATAGCCACATGATGAAAACAGATTTATTGACACAAAAAGCAAAAACATATACAGAAAATGGACGTAAGGTACAGAAACAGCAAGATTAACTATGGCTTGAGATTTACCTTATTTGAACATGGTTTGAATATTTGATGTCATTTTATTGGCAAAAACACATTGGTTGGTACACTAAGTTACAGTCTATTTATATATCCAGTTAGGTTTCAGTTTACTTGGCACAAAAGCAAAAAAATCCCATTGACCAAAATTGAACAGGAAAGGGGGCAGCTTTAGGCTATAATTAAACAATTTTTTTTTTTTTGAGACCGAGTTTCACTCTTGTTGCCCAGGTTGGAGTGCAATGGTGCAATCTTGGCTCACCACAACCTCTGCCTTCCGGGTCAAGCAATTCTCCTGCCTAAGCCTCCTGAGTAGCTGGGATTACAGGATGTGCCACTACACCAGGCTAATTTTGTATTTTTAGTAGAGACGAGGTTTCTCCATGTTGGTCAGGCTGGTCTCGAACTTCCAACCTCAGGTGATCCACCTGCCTCGGGCTCCCAAAGTGCTGGGGTGACAGGTATGAGCCACTGCGCCCGGGCAACAAGGTCCATTCTTTTGCCAATGAGAAATTAGCCACAACAAATGTCAAATAGATGACATTTCATATTGATAAGGGCAAAAACTATGCTACTAGAGAGTTCCAGGTAACGGTGACCAGAGCAAACAAAGTTATGCAGAGATGAAGAATTCTAGGATATGCTCAATTGCTATGCCCTGCCTCCCAAAGTGCTGGTATTACATGTGTGAACCACCACGCCCAGCCAACAATTTCTGTTTTTTGGTCATCTTCTCAAGTTTGAAAGATAGACCAAAACTTTATACATTGATATTTACACTGTCACCATCAAAAATGTACTTATATAGTCTCAAATCCCACTGTAAAATAGCAGAACTATGAATTTTGTAAAGTGGAAACAAGGACTTCTGGTATTTTTTTTAAGAGTAACATTAGAGGAGACCTCCTTGGTTTGAAATCTTTTCTATTAAAAAATAAATAAATAAACCAAAAATAAAAGCAAAGCAAAACAGAACAAAACCTGGCCTGCTTTAGTTTGAAATTTTTCTATTAAAAATAAATAAATAAATAAATAAAAGCAAAGCAAAACGAACAAAACCTGGCCTGCTTTAGAATCTATTTTTTGTTTTTCTTTCTTTCTTTCTTTTTTCTTTCTTTCTTTCTTTTTTTTTTTTGAGATGCAGTTCACTCTTGTTGTTCAGGCTGGAGTGCAGTGGTGTGACCTCGGCTCACCGCAACCTCCCCCTTCTAGGTTCAAGTGATTCATCTGTCTCAGCCTCCTGAGTAGCTGGGATTATAAGCATGTGCCACCATGTCCAGCTAATTTTGTATTTTTAGTAGATACAGGATTTCTCCATGTTGGTCAGGCTGGTCTCAAACCCCCAACCTCAAGTGATCTGCCCTCTTCAGCCTCTCAAAGTGCTGGGATTACAGACATCAGACACCATGCCCAGCCCCAAAATCGAATTTAACTCAAATCAAATAAATACCCATGCATTCACATAAATATAAAAAAAAAACTTTAAATAAAAAAGAATAGGGCAAACACTTTGTAAGGAATTTTAAATAATAATCAACATGGATAAATTGCTAAAGAAATCATCACAAAACCACCACAGTTATTATTGTGTCCAAGGTTAACTGAGGAGTGTAAAAATTGTAATTAACAATTAGAAAATAAGTAGTGTATTTGCATAGCACCAAAGTATTTGACCAAATTGTTCCTTTAATTTTTAAAGCAACCTGTGACTACTTAAAGCAATAATTATGATTCCCTATTATTGGATTTATAACATGTAGATGTCAAATTGTAACAGAAGCACAAAAGATCAAAGAAGAAAATAGAATTGTTCTGTCATAAGGTTTTTATATTTTACATTTATGAAAACAGTGCAGTATTGATCCTAATTATATTGTGTTATGTTGAAGATGTACACTGACCTTTAACGAGGACTACTAGAGGGGGCTGGAAGACAGGGAAGCATGGGTTGAAAAACTGCATATTAGATACTATGCTCACTACCTGGGTACAATATTCTAATGTACAAACCTTCAAATATAACCTCTGTATTTATAATTAAAGTTAAAATTTTTAAAAGGACACATATTGTAATCTCTTGAGTAACAACTAAAATAATGCAAAGATGTGACACATGCTGATAAAGAATTAAGTTAAATATAAAAAAGTATATGTATAAGAGCATTCACGGAGGTTTTTGTTTGTTTTGAGACAGAGTCTTGTTCTGTCACCAGGCACCAGGGTGGAGTGCAGTGGCGTGATCTCGGCTCACTGTAACCTCTGCCTCCCAGGTTCAAGTAATTCTCCTGCCTCGGCCTCCAGAGTGGCTGGAACTACAGGCGCATGCCACCATGCCCAGCTAATTTTCGTATTTTTAATAGAGACGGGGTTTCACCATGTTGGCCAAGATGGTCTCAATCTCTTGACCTTGTGATCTGCTCACCTTGGCCTCCCAAAGTGCTGGGATTATAGGCGTGAGCCACCACACCAGGCCATTCATGGAGGTTTTAATCAAAATAGCTCAAAGCAAGAAACAGCCCAAATGTCTATCAATAGGAAAATAAATTCACACATTCTAGTGCATATACACAACAGAAGACTGCTCAGAAATACAAAGCAGCAGGCCGGGCATGGTGGTTCATGCCTTGTACTCCCAGCTAATCACTCCGGAGGCCAAGGCAGGAGAATCGCTTGAACCTGGGAGGCAGAGGTTGCAGTGAGCTGAGATCAAGCCATTGCACTCTAGCCTGAGCAACAAGAGCGAAACTCTGGCTCAGAGAAAAAAACAAAAAATTTCTCATGTGAAAATTCTGATGTTGTAAGAGTAGCTTAAAGGATAATAGGAAATATGTTTTTCTCATGGGACATTTCTGAAAAAGTTTCCAATAATGAAACTTATTTCACTAGATAAGTTATAAGACTATTAAATACAGTATTACAGACACAGTAGTTTTTTGTTGGAGACAGCATCTCACTCTGTCACCCAGGCTGAAGTACATAATCTTGACTCACTGCAACCCCCACCTCTCAGGTTCAAGCCATTCTCCTGCATCAGCCTCCAGAGTAGCTGGGATTATAGGCATCTGCCACCACGCCCAGCTAATTTTTGTATTTTTAGTGGAGATGAGGTTTCACCATGTTGGTCAGGCTGATCTTGAACTCTTGACAACAGATGATCCACCTGCCTCGGTCTCCCAAAGTGCTGAGATTACAGGAGTGAGCCACTGTGCCCTCCAGCTCAGATACAATAGGGTATTAAGCAAAGCTAACTAAATTGACTGGATTTCTCTTGGAACTGAGATTGATGACAATCAGATTCACTGAGTGTGAAAAAAAAATGTGTTGACTATTATAAAATAGTCACTGGATGGCTAGGCACCTAATAATAGAAGCTCATGTATCTTCTGCTAGTGAAGTCTAATATGATTAAATGCAGCAAAGCTTCAGTGCATTATGGCAAAGCATAGTTTCACTAGGTAAAGAAAGCTTTTAATGGTCTACTGACTGAAGACAGTAAAACCTCTTATAATCTATAACCCAGAAATTGAGTCGGCTTGCTATCTACAGTGCAGCAAGACTTGAGGACCTTAAACCCTGAATTCACAATCTCAAGACTCAGAAGGACCCCTCTGAACATTTGCAATTGTATACCCATTTGAGATCGTAAGGTGAAGCTAACCAGTAAAGTTTCTTCTCAAACGCAGATGGCAACATTGATATAGACAGATTTTTTTTTTTTTTTGAGATAGAGTCTTGCTCTGTCACCCAGTCTGGGGTGCAGCGGAGTGATCTAGGCTCACTGCAACCTCCACCTCCCACGTTTGTTCAAGCTATTCTCCTGCCTCAGCCTTCCAAGTAGCTGGAACTACAGGCCTGCGCCAACACTCCGGCTAATTTTTGTAGTTTTAATAGAGACGGGGTTTCATTATGTTAGTCAGTTGACCTCGATCTCCTGACCCTCGGCCTCTCAAAGTGCTGGGATTACAGGCATGAGCCACTGCGCCTGGCTGCCTTTAATCTATTTTCTCCATATCTAAACATTGGAGTTCAAGAGTGTGGGCAGAACTGAAGACATAGAGTTTTTTTTTTCTCTCCTGTGGCCCTATTATTCTTCGTTCACTGAGAGATCTCTAAAAAAAAAAAAAAAAAAGGTGGCTGGGCGGGGTGGCTCATGCCTGTAATCCCAGCACTTTGGGAGGCCGAGGCGGGTGGATCAAGAGGTTAGAAGTTCAAGACCATCTTGTCAATATGGTGAAACCTCCTCTCTGCTGGCACATATCTGTAGTCCCCGCTACTTGGGACGCTGAGGCAGGAGAATCATTTGAACCTGGGAGGCAGAGGCTGCAGAGAGCCGAGATCATGCCACTGTATTCCAGCCTGGGTGACAGAGAGAGTCTTTGTCTATGAAAAAAAAAAAAAAAAAAAAGAAGGTGTGCAGCTGGTGGTAAGAAGTGGTTTACCTGTGGTTATTTTATTCTGCTGCCCTCAGCTCTTTCTGTATCCACTATCTGTTCCACCCTCGGAACTGAAGAGAGTTGGTAGGGAGAGGCTCTTCCTTCACTTCTGGCCCTTCACGAGGCTGACATCAGAGCTGCCATGTGTGGCTCCTGGGTGCCGGGAATGGGCCTGGTCTGAACTGAGATGTGCTAGAAAGGTAAAATATAGAGTTAGTTTTTAAAATTTAGTTGCAAATATGTATATACTTTATTAATAATTACATACTTCTCACACATTAAAATGATATTTTGGATATATTTGGTTAATTACATTGATAACAATCAATCCAACCTGTTCCTTGTTTCTTTTTAAAGTTTGGCTTCTAGAAAATTCAAAATTCACATGTGGCTCACATTTTATTTTAGAGGATTACCTTCTTTTTAAAATCTCGGAGTGCCTCCTCAAAGGACCATAAGCCAGGAAGGCAAACAAGCTTTTTTTTTTTTTCTTTGGGATGGAGTATCGCTCTGTCACCTAGGCTGGAGTGCTGTGGCATGCTATCCGCTCATTGCAACCTCCACCTCCAGGGTTCAAGCGATTCTCCCACCTCAGTCTCCTTAATGGCTGGGATTACAGGTGTGTGCCACCACGATCGGCTAATTTTTTAGTAGAGGCAGGGTTTCACCATGTTGGTCAGGCTGGTCTCGAACTACTGACCTCATGATTCGCACACCTCGGTCTCACGAAGTTCTGGGAATACAAGTGTAAGCTACCGTGCGAGCCAAAAAAGCTGAAATTTTAAAACATTTGTTATTATATCCTTTCCACTTGTTTATAGCCATATATATTTTTTGTAATAGTCTCTCTCTGCTGTTGCCCAGGCTGGAGTGCAGTGCCTCGATTTTAGCTTACTGCAACCTCTGTCTCCTGGGTTCAGGCAATTCTCTGCCTCCACCTCCAGCGTAGCAGAGATTACAGGAGACCCCCGCCACGCTCGGCTAATAATTGTGTTTCTAGTAGAGACGGAGTTTCACCATCTTGGCCAGGCTTGTCTTGAAACTCCTGACCTCATCATCCACCGGCCTCGGCCTCCCAAAGTGCTAGGATTACAGTCGTGAGCCACCACACCCGACCATCATATGATATATTACTTACAAATGCTTATGACCTTATACACAAGGTTGAATGCAAATATCCTCTGGGGTAGGCCTGGCTCAGCTCAGAGAGACAGCCTAGGCGGCAGCCTAAGCTATCACTCTTTCTTCATTCAGCCCATCCCTTAATCACAACTTCTGTCACTAGGGCCTGAGAGGGTGGGGTTTGAAACGTTATCCAGGCCAGGCGCAGTGTGGTTCGCGCCTGTAATCCCAGCACTTTCGGAGGCCGAGGCGGGCGGATCACCTGAGATCGAGAGCTTGAGACCAACCTGGCCAATATGGAAAAACCCCGTCTCTACTAAAAATACAAAAAATAGCCAGGCATGGCGGCACGAGCCTGTGGTTCCAGCTACACGGGAGGCTAAGGCGGAAGAATCGCTTGAACCCAGGAGGTGGAGGTTGCAGTGAGCCGAGGTTTCGTCACTGCACTTCATCCTGGCGACAGAGCAAGACTCTGTCTCAAGAAACAAAACAAAACAAAACAAAACCAAAAATTAGCCGGGGGTGGTGGCGCATGCCTGTCATCTCAGCTACCCGGAGGCTGAGGCAGGAGAATTGTTTGAACCCGGGAGGCGGAGGTTGCGGTGAGCCGAGATGGAGCATTGCACTCCAGCCGGCGTAAAAACACCAAAACTCCATCTCAAGCAAACAAAAAGTTAGCGGCATGCTAGCAAGTACCTGGAGTCCCAGCTACTCGAGAGGCTGAGGCAGAAGTCTCAGTTGAACCCTAAAGGCGGCGATTGCAGTGAGCGGAGATGGCCGCTGCACTCCAGCCTGGGTGACAGAGCGAGATTCTGCTAAAAAAAAAAAAAAAAAAGTATCCAATAGGCGATGCTGGGCTGGGGCCTTCCGATCAGGCACGCAGCTTGGGGAACAGGGCGCCTTCCAGGTTTGGCGGCGCCGGTGTCTCTCGCTGTGGCGGCAGTTCCAGGTTTCATCTTCCCTGCTCTGTGTCCTCTGCTCCTAAACGTCCAGCCTCTGTGGGCCTGCGACCTGCAGGTATTGAGAGATCCACAGCTAAGACCCCGGGCCCCCCTGGAAGCCTAGAAATGGTGAGAGTGCCCGTCCCTCATTCTGAGAGGGGAGGGGCTGGTTGGAACCGGTGGGAAGTGGCTGTGGCGGACTCAGGCTCCCTGCAGTCAGCTCCACAATTTGCGCCCCGAGTTCTCCTTGCCCAGCTCGGCCTCAGTCGCCTTCAGCCATAAGATGGCGGCGCCTCCCACATCCGGGTCCCCGGGCGTCCTGTGTCTTCCCTGCGCAGTGGCTGTGCCCGGGTCCGGAGCCCTCTGCGCAGCTCTGCCTCTCTCCCAGAGCGTGCTGGGACCACGGGGAGCATCTCAGGGGAGAATCCTGACTCGGGTCCGGGTTCACGAATGGGAAGACTTTTGGTCCTCCGTGGAGTTCCGTTTTTATTTTCTCCTATTGAAACTTTTTTTTTTTTTTTTTGAGACAATGTCTTGCTCTGTCACCAAGAGGATGGAATGCAGTGGCGCAACCTCGGCTCACTGCAACCTCCGCCTCCTGAGTTCAGGCAATTCTCCTGTTCTTTTGCTTAAAATCGCTTTGGCTATTTAGGCTCAGTTTGGTTCCATATAAATTTTAAAATGTTTTTTAGTTTTGTTAATGATGTTTTTGTAGTTTGATAGGAATAGCATTAAATCCGTAAATGTCTTTGGGCAGTTTGGCCATTTTATTGATATTAATATTTTCTATCTATAAGCACACAATGATTTTTCATTTGTTTGTGTCATCTCTTATTTCTCTAGGCAGTATTTTGTCATTCTTCTCATAAAGATCTCTCACCTCCCTGGTTTGCTGTATTCCTAGATATTCTATTCTTTTGTGGCAGTTGTGAATAGCATTATGGTTTTGATTTGGCTTTTGTCTTGGATGTTGTTGATGTACATGAATCCTACTTATTTAGCATCCTGAAACTTTGCTGAAGTTTTTTATCAGTTTAAAGAGCTTTTCTGCTGAGACTGTAGGGATTTGAAGATATAGAATCTTGTCACCGACATATAGAGATAGTTTGTCTTCCTCTCTTCCTGTTTGAATCCTTTAAAAAAAAAAATCTCTTCCCTCATTGCTCTGGCAAGACTTTCTTTTTCCCTTTTTTTTCCTCCTTTGAGATGGAGTTTCACTCTTGTTGTCCAGGCTGGAGTGCAACGGCACTATCTTGGCTCACTGCAACCTCTGCCGCTTAGATTCAAGCAATTCTCCTGCTTTACTAAGCCTCCAGAGTAGCTGGGATTACAGGCACCACACCCAGATAATTTTGTATTTTTAGTAAAGATGGTGTCACTCCATGTTGGTCAGGCTGGTCTCAAATTCCTGACCTCAGGTGATCCCCCTGCCTTAGCCTCCCAGAGTGCTGCGATTACAGGTGTGAGCCACCATGTCCAGCCTCATGACTTTTAATTCTATGTTGAATAGAAGTTTTGAGAGAAAGCATTCTTGTCTTGTGCTAGTTTTCATGAAGGAATGCTTCCAGTTCTTGTCCATTGAGGTTTGCTGTAAGTTTGCCATATATAGATGACTCATTATTTTGATGTAGCTTCATTGAGTAGTTTTTTGAGGGTTTTAAACATGAAGGATGGTACATTTTATTGAACGTGTTTTTTTTTAAGATCTATTACAATAACCTTGTGGTTTTTGTCTTTAGTTTTGCTTATGTGATAAGTAACATTTATTAATTTTATGTTGAACCAGCTTTTATTTCAGAGATACAGCCACATTGATCATAGTGGATTAGCTTTTTGATGTTCTTCTGGATTTGGTTTGCCAGTATTTTGTTAAGGGTATTTTCATCAAGATTGATTAAAAATATTGGCCTCGAGTTTTCTATTTTTGTTTTACATTTGCCAGATTTTGGTATCAGAATAATGCTATTTTTATATTATGTGTTGGAAAGAAGTCCCTTTTTCTCAATAGTTTGAAATAATACGTAGAAGTGGTATCAGCTCTTCTTTTTACATCTGGTAGAATTCAGCTGTAAATTTGTCTGGTTGCTTTTTTTGGTGGGTAAGCTATTTATAACTAATTCAATTTTGGAGCTTGTTATTGGTCTATTCAGGGATTCAATTTCTTTTTTTTTATTTTTTATTTATTTATTTTTTTTTATAAAAAGAATGAAAGAGAGAAAGGAAGAGGAAGAGATTTTAGAAAAAGAGAGAAAAGGAGAAAGAAACAGCAAAAGAAAGAAAAAATGAAAGAGAAAGAGGAAGAGATTGTAGAAAAAGAGAGAAAAGGAGAAAGAAAATGCAAAAGAAAGAAAAAAATGAAAGAGAAAGAAAGAGGAAGAGATTTTAGAAAAAGAGAGAAAAGGAGAAAGAAAGACACAGCAAAAGAAAGAAAAAAAGAATGAAAGAAAGAAAGAGGAAGAGAAAGAGGGAGAGAGAAT
>CAUYQU010054002.1:0-11347 GCA_963574635.1 Cheracebus regulus | reverse complement strand
TCAAGCCTTGTTCTCTTGCTGATGAGGAGCTGCGATCCCCTGTAGGAGGAGAGGCATTCTGATTTCGGGTGTTCTCAGCCTTTTTGCACTGGTTTCTTCCCATTTTTGTGGATTTATCCACCTGTCGTCTCTGTAATTGCCGACTTTCAGATTGGATCTCTGAGTGGACGTCCGGCTTGTTGGTTATGAAGTTTTTTCTGTTTCTTAGTTTTCCTTCGGGGGGCGCCCCTTCCCCACAGAGCTGGGTCTTCCCGGGTTCAGCTGTGCTTGCTCTCAGTCCTCAGCGCTTCCAACTGCTCTTCTCCTTTTCTCCTTGTGGGGATGGGACCAGCGGAGCCTGACTAAAAGGGGACCAAGTCCCGTATACTCCGCACCGAGAAGTGCCGCGTGCCGGGGCGCTGGCAAAACAGCTGCACCGGGCAAAAAAGTCGCGCTGGCGACCCGTGTGGCTCCTTCGCCGGGAATCTCCCAGTTTGTGGGCATCAAAAATTCGTCTGCAATTGCGGCATCCACTCACTCTCTGTGCTTTCACTGGGAGCTACAATCCTGAGCTGCTGCTATGCAGCTATCTTGGATCTCTCTCTGAGAAAAGTGTATATTCTTTAATGCTCCAACTTACCATTTTAGGTCTAACTCTTATATATAAATTTTAAAACCTTAAAACTCTGATACTAAGCTTTATCTTTTTACCCTATGTTATACTTTTTCATCCTCCCTGTTGTCATTTCTTCAAAATGATCTTCCAGCTCTATAATTCCCTGAGTTCTAATCTGCTGATCAGCAATCCATTGTTTATTTGAATAGCTATATTACATCATTTGTTTCTAAAAGTTAGGTTTTTTCCCCAGATAAATCTAATTGTTTTATCGTGTTTGGTTGTCTGCTCATATTTCTGATTCCATTTTTTATTTCTTCAAACATTTCATACATGGTTACTTAACATTTCTATGTCTGACAATTCCTATATCTGAATTACCTCAAGGTCAAACGTATTTCGCTGTTTCTGTGACTTTCTCACAGTGACTCATATCTTTGTGCAATTTGGCAATCTTTGACTTCGAGCACTTATTTATTTGATCTTAATCTCTAGCCTGAAGCTTTGTGCTAACATCTTCCAGGAGTTCGGGGACTATCTCCTGAGACCACTCTGTCCCCCTTAAAGAGGTACAAACCCTGCAGAAGTCACAGGTTCTGCCTCCCGACTTTGAGTCTTGCTCAGAGCTGATTCTCTCAAAGCCAATATTGTCGTGAAATTTGTGCTGAGAGCTGCTCACCCTTTTATGTTTGCTGGCTACTCACCATTCATCTCAGTGAATTTGTTCATTGAGAGAGTAGCAAAGAATCAGGGGATTGAGGGCTATTAGATATTTCTCTCTTTGTGAGCTCAGCAATTTATTGAAAATATACTTCATCAAGGATCTGAACTATTTTTGGCACAGCCCTTTGAAGTGTCTTGTCATCTCTACTTCAGGAGGCAGAAAACTTCCATTTAAGATTAATTAGGCAAGGTGCGGTAGCTCCTGCCTGTAGTCCCAGCACTTTGGGTGGCCAAGGCAGGTGGGTCACCTAAGGTCAGGCGTTCGAGACCAGCCTGGCCAACATGGAGAAACTGTCTCTACAAAAATACAAAACTTAGCTAGGCATGATGGCGGACGCCTGTCTACTCGGGAGGCTGAGGCAGGACAATCTCTTGAACCCAGGAAGCGGAGGTTGCAGTGAGCCAAGATGGCACCACTGCACTCCAGCCTGGGTAACAGAGTGAGACTCAAAAAAAAAAGGAAAAAAAAAAAGATTAATCTGCAGAAGGCTGAGTGAAATACAAGAATGTAATTCAACTTTATTTCACATATTCATACTGATAGAATTAGTTGATACACACACACTTATGTATGTAGTGTGCATGCATGTGTGTGTGTATGTGTGTATGTGTGTGTGTGTGTGTGTGTCTCACAGTTATTACTATGTAACAAATTGATCCAAACTTTGTGGCTTAAATGGCAAACATTTATTATCTCCAAGTTTCTGGATCTCAGGGATCTGGAAGTGAACTAGGGTGGTTCTAGCTCAGGGTCTCTCATGAGTTTACAGCCAAGATGCCAGCTGGAGCTCAAGTCACCTGAGGGTTTGACTGGGACTGTAGGGTCTGCTTCCAGGCTCACTCACATGGCTGACAGGAGGCTTTAATTCTTCACTGGCCCTTGGCTCAAGCCCTCATTTTCTAATCCAGGTTTTTCCTATTCCAAACTCTTATATCTCCTCTAGACCCAACTGACCCATGCTGCCTCCTCATTTTAATAATAGGCAACATAGATTGAGATTCTGTGTAGTGGGCCAGTGCAGTGGTTCATGCCTATAATCCCAGCATTTTGGGAGGCCAAGGTGGAAGGATCACTTGAAGCCAGGTATTTGAGACCTGCCTGGACAAGATAGTGAGACCCTGTCTCTACAAAAAATTAAAAAATTAGCTGGATATGATGGAGTGTGCCTTGTAGTTCTAGCTACTTGGGAGGCTTAGGCAGGAGAATCACTTGAGCCCAGGAGTTCAAGGTTACAATGACTGTGCAACTGTACTTCAGCCTGGGCAACAGAGTGAGACCCTGTCTCAAAAAAATAAACACATAAAAGATTCTGTGTAGCTTAGATTATTATGATGACTTGTGCTTTCCCAAATATTAGCCAACTTCAATGTGGATCAAGTACTATTTTGTGGATCAAATACTATTTTGTTATTATCTGGCCCTATAAGATTATAAGAATCCTACATAGGTAAGAGGCTGAGCTGCCCACTGGGGAAGGGGTTTCAGCAAGAAACCTCTTGATCCTTGGCTGGGTGTGGTGGCTCACACCTGCAATCCCAGCACTTTGGGAGGCTGAGGCAGGCAGATCACTTGAGGTCAGGAGTTCGAGACTAGCCTGGCCAACATGGTGAAACCCTATTTCTACTAAAAATACAAAAATTAGCTAGGTGTGGTGGCACATACCTGTAATCCCAGCTACTCAGGAGGCTGACGCTGGAGAATCACTTGAGCACACGAGGTGGAGGTTGCAGCGAGCTGAGATCGCACCACTGCCCTCCTGCCGGAGCGACAGAGTGAGACTCCATCTAAAAGAAAAAAAAAAGAATTTGATCCTGAGAATACCAGGAGAGTAGTCCAATAGTGGCCCAGCCAAAGAAAGGATTTCAGTAAGAACTCACCCTTTGTCCATTTGTCAGAAATTCTACATGGAGGAAAAATCTAACCAGTACCCAAGAGGAAAACCTTCAGTGAGACTGGTTCTTCATAAGCAAGTCAGAAAGTCCATATGGGAAAAGATTCTGTTAACTAAATTAGCTATGGGAACCCTCAGTAGGAAAGGTAGTCCATAAGTATTCCTTTCAGTTTCCTTAATTTTACAAGGGTCCATAATTTCTCATATCCTGAGCTCTCCCTTCCCCCCATATAGTCAGCCTGGGTTGGGAGTCCCTCTTTTTTATAACCACAGAACTCTGTGCTTACCTCTACATTAACTCCTGGACTCCTGACTTTCATGTTTACCCCACAAACCATAAGTTCCTTAGGAGAGGACCTGGTATATACTAGATAATCGATGTTTCTTGAATGTATGACTGAATGACTCATTACCTTACACAATTTGCCAAATTCAACACAGTCAATTGCTTCAACGGCGAAAGGGACCTGAGGCTACTGTCTGTTATTCCCTTGCAGTCAGCCATGTAAATGTGACTGAGATTTGGATAATTCTTGTCTATAAATTTGAAGGATGCATCTGTAATCCTTTTATTTCCTGTTTTTAAAAAAGAGAAGAAAAGACAAGTATTATATTTGTAATGCCACAAGAGTAAAAGTAAATGATAATGTGGAACCATGTTTTTAATATAACAGACCTTCGAATCGGATCTTTCTGAGTTTACAAGTAGACAGAGCTTTGAAAGTACAATCAGAGATATGCAGTGCACCACTGAAAACCATTGATGTAATATGAGAGCACTTTTCAACTAAAGCCTTCAGAAGAAAAAATTATTAAATTAATCAAGTGTTCAGAACAGGTTTAGCAAGGTAATAAACTCATTTTTTCCTTCAATATATTAGAAACAGACATGTTAACTATTAATTTTCCTAATTTCAAAGAAAATTAGATTTTTCAAGACATTTTAATACACTTACATTTGAGTAATGTGGAGAAATCAGAATTAAATCATGTAATAAGAATATGGGAAAACATGAGAAATTTACTACTGAAAAAAATTACTACACTTGGCAGCTTAACATGGAGAACTAAACTCAAAGTTTGTGCTTAGGCTATAACATCACTAAAAAAAATCCTAACTGTGAAATAAGGTGCCTTAGGATATTTAAGGATTCGAATGTTTTCAAGGGTATGTGGATGTGTGGAAACTTTTAAATGACTGTATTATTATTAAAAAAAAAACATTATGAAAAGTCCATTCATATTTTTCAGTAATTCAAGCCATTAGAACACATATACATCTTATAGGACAGAAAAGAAAATGTACTTTCCAAATACCTACTTTTACACAGTTGTCCGTCAGAGTTGGCATGTCATTAATGGTAAGATGAAGAATTCCAGTGCAGCTGTTTGCAATGTACCTGAAGCCTTGGACTGAAATCTGAATTGTACAGAGTAGAAAATAATGAGAGAATGCATTAGCATGATAAAAACCCAAGGTAGTAATAACCAAAGATATGTCATAAATATGTTACTGTGTTTTAAAATTTTTAAATTAACTATGAAATATGGCAGACACAAGAGGGAAAGAATCTAGTCTTGATTCCTTTTTTTATTTTTTAATATTTTATCGAGGTAAAATTTATATAACAAAAAATAAGTCACTTAACCCAGGCACAGCGGTGCGTGCCTGTAGTCTCAGCAACTTGGGAGGCTGAGACAGTGGGATCGCCTCAGCCAGGAGTTCAAGGCTAGCCTGGGCAACACAGCAAGACCCTGTCTCTTTAAAAAAAAATTTTTTTTAACTAAAAAAATAACCACTTATATAAGTTATTTAATTATTCATAATGTTGTGCAACCAGCACCTACCTATATGTAGTTCCAAGAGATTTTCATCACCCAAAAGGAAACCCTGTTTCCATGAAGCAATTGCTGTCTATACTCCTTTCCTCCTGGCCCCTGGCATCATTGATCTGTGTTTTGTCTCTACAAATTTACCTATTCTGAATATTGCATATAAATGGAATTATACAATATGTGGCCTTTTGTCCCTGGCTTCTTTCACTTAGTATAATGTTTTTGAGGTTCATGCACATTGTTGCATGTATGAACACCTCAATCCTTTTTATGAGTAATATCCTACTCAATGGAAAAACCACATTTTGAAAATCCATCAATGTATTAATGAATATTTGGACTGTTTCCATCTTTTAGATATTTTGACTATGTACATCTATTTGTTTGAATATCAGGTTTCAAATCTTTTGGCTATATATTTAGGAGTAGAATTGCTGGGTCATATGGTAATTCTATGCTTAACTTTTTAAGGAACCACCAAAATGTTTTCTACAGTGGCTGCACCATTTTATATACCCACCAGCAATCTACAAGGGTTCCAGGTTCTCCACATCACCAACACTTATTTCCCATTGAAACAAATTTCCTTGTGGGCTTGAAATGGTACCTCATTTGCATCCCCTTAATGAATAATGATATGAGTATCTTTTCATGTACTTGCTAGCCATTTGTATATATTCTTTGGGGAAATGTCTATTGAGTTATTTGCCTATTTTTTTTTAGTTGGGTTGTTTGTCTTTTTGAAGACAAAATATATGAAGAATTCTGGATACCAAGTCCTTATTAGATGCATGATTTGAAATTATCTTCCATTCTGTAGGTCATGTTCTCATTTTTAAAATAATGTGGTTTGATACATAAACATTTTTAAGTTTGATGAGGTTCAGTTTATCTATTTTTATTTGTTGTTCATGCTTTTGTTGTCATATTTAAGAATGTATTGCCAAATCCAAGGTCGTGAAGATTTAACCCCTACTTTTTCTTCAAAAGAGTTTATTGTCTTGGCTCTTATGTTTAGGTTATTGGCCATTTGTGTCAATTTTTATATGTAGTATGAGATAGGGGTCCAACTTCACTTTTTCCATGTGGATATACAGTGGACCCAGCACCAGTTGTTGAAGAGAGTATTCTTTTCCTCACTGAATGGTCTCAGCACCCATTTCAAAAATCAGTTGGCCATAAATGTATAGATTTATTTCTCAATTCTCGATTCTATTCCATTGTTCTGTATGTCTATCCTTCTGCCAATGCCATATTGTTTCCACTACTGTAGCTTTGTAGTACCAATTTCTTTTCAACTATCATTATCCACGTTAATGGAAAGAGCAGTGGCAGAGAGTGTTCAAAATAATGACTGATTCAAAGATCAAAATATTTGTCTATGATGAATTACCTTACGATAACTTGTTATTTAGGCTGCATTTCCTGTAACAAATGGACATGGATGGGAAATCAGATTGTGTTCAGATTCAGTAGAGGGAAACTGAGATGCCGCCCAGGAGCAGACAGAAGGGGAACTCCTTTGGAGGGTCATCTCCATAAGAGCATGACAGCGAGAATGAGGAGCAGCAGCTACAATGGACCTCTAGGGAGATATTTGGAGACTTCATGTGTGCCACCTCTCACTAAAGGTGACTTCCAAGATTCTGTCATCAGAGCCTCAACCTATTCAAAAAGGACTAGCCAAAAGTTAGGGAACCGAGTGGCATATCTCCAGACAACCAGAGCTCAACTGAAATGTCACTTCCATAGGAAGTGTCCCTGACCCTTAGATTAGACCAGTTTCTTGTTATATACTTACATCACCATGTAATTATCATAACTACAATTATATTCACTTTATGATTGATTAGTTATTAAATGAATCCCCTGTATACAGTTTCCAGCACGGTACCTATAACATCAACTGATGAGATAACTGAGTAATAGTATTACATGAATAAATGGAAGAATGTATGAATGACTTCTGAGAACCATATCTATTCAGTAGGTTCCCCTTTCCAGCAGAGACTAATAATATGAGCACCTAGATAAAAGCCAAGGGAATTTTTGTAGCTATTGAAATAAAAAGTAAAGAAAAAAAAAGCGAAGGGAAGCCCTTGAAACCAGGGGCTGAGCATGCAGGCCTGATTTCCTACAGAAACCAGGCCTTTCGGTGAGATTACATCTGGACAATTTTTCTACATTTCTATTTTTCTATTGTGCTACAGAAGCCAGGCCTTTGGGTGAGATTGTACTTGGACAATTTTTATAAAGGGCCTTTGGGAAATATATTTCTAAAGCCTGAATGTAACTAATTTATGGCAATTCATATGATGGAGTGCAATACAGTTACAAATTAATGTT
Source organism: Cheracebus regulus (assembly GCA_963574635.1). NCBI lineage: Eukaryota > Metazoa > Chordata > Mammalia > Primates > Pitheciidae > Cheracebus > Cheracebus regulus. The sequence goes on along the minus strand of CAUYQU010054002.1, from coordinate 3,955 downwards.
TCAGGAAAATAACTGAGCTCATGATATAATTTAAAAGAAACAGTTGATCATATGAGGCCTTGCTACACAAAATGTGGTCTACAGACCAGCAGCATAGGCATCACGTGGGAGCTTGTTCAAAATACAGAATCTTAGCCCATCCCCACTGACTTATTAGAGGCTGCACTTGAATAAGACAAGTGATTCACACAGAGACGATTCACACACAGACATGACAGTTTGAAAAGTGTTAATCGAGAGGAAATGAGCAAAAAGAAAGTATATCAGTCAGGGTTCTCCAGAGAAACAGAACCAGTAGGATATACTTACATTCAAGTATATATGCATACACACACACACACACACACACACACACACACACACACACACACATATATGGAGAGACAAAGAGACAGAGAGAAAGATGTATTTTAAGGAGCTGCCCATGTGATTGTCAGGCTGGAAAATCTGAAATTTGTATAGCAGGCTGATAGGCTAGAAACTCAGAATTTCTACATTGCAAGTCTTGCAACAAAATGCCTCCTGTTCAGGAGACCTCAATCTTTATTCTTAAGATCTTCAACTTATTGAAGTTCACACACATTACAGAGGGTAGTCCACTTTACTCAAAGTCTACTGATTTAAATGTTTATCACATCTTAAAAATAAAAACAAAACAAAGCTTTGCAACAACATTTAGACTGGTGTTTGACCAAACAACTGGGCACTATAGCCTAACCAAGGTGACATAAAATTATCCATCACAGAAGGAAATACACCAAATGCTAATAGTGATTATCTCTGAAGAGTGGATAGTTTTCAGATTTTCTGCAGTGACGGTGTATAATCAGAAAAAAAACAAAGAGAGAAAGAAACAGAAAAAGGCATCTTTGGGGAAAGGTAGCGTAAGGAAGCCCTTGGACAGTTTTTGAATCATCTCCTACCACAGACCTCTCCTTGCAGGGAAATATTAACTAATAAATAGCCCATGACTCTTTATTTCAGGCTATAATTCTTCCTGCAATCCGTGTGTGTCTTATTTTCCTTCAAAGATATGCTCAGGGACTCTTTTTTGAATTTTCTACTGTGTTGGACAACTATGAGGGGATGAATGAATTAAATTTAGGAGTAAGATGAAGTCTGGGAAAGGGTGCAGAGTTTGGCAACAGACAATATAGAAAAGGATTCCAGGTGGAAGGTAAGCCCAAATGGAGGCAAAGCAGTGGGAGTGCTGGTCTTGGCTGAAGTGGCAGGATCACTCTTGGGATGAATAAGATTCTTGAGTAAAATTTTCATAAGTTCTCCCAGAGCAAAGTCCAGGGGAGATGAATAAGCTTTTTAAAACATGAACAGAAGAGGAGAGAAGAATGCTGGGTTTGGAATCAGCTGAGCTGGGTTTGAGTCTGACTCTGCCTCTTTCTTGCTTATAACAAAAGGCAGCTCAACCTCTCAACTCTTAGTTTCCTCATCTGGAAAATGAGCCTAATAATACCTATTTCAGGAAATTTTTGAGAAAACAAAATGAGGCAATACATATAAAAATGATTAGTTAGTATAATGTCTGGCATGTAATATTGGTACCACTTTTGCTGTTAATGTTCTTCCAGGCACATTTTGCTCCCACAGAAAAGAATCAAGAAGCAGGGGTAGGGGTCATTGAGAGCTCATTGTAGTGCAGCCCTCACACTGCAAACACAAAGAAATAGGATTCAGAGAAGTTGTGTGACTGGAGAACAGGCTCTTTATCTATTCCTCACAACGTGGCCCCAGTGCTGAACATAGTGTCTGACACAGAGTGGGTACTCCAAAAATGTTGAATGAATGAATGGAATATCATGAGTCACATAGCTGTGGCAGAGCCAGGGCTAGAGGCCATCTCTTCCCATTATGACACACAACCCCAGATTTGAGAACTGTTATTTCTGATGACAATTCTAAATTTCCCCTTTATCTCAGACCTTAGTTCATAACCCTAACATGAGTATCTCTAATAATAGTTTCCATAAAACAACCTTTTCTCTCTTGCTGTCTTTATAACATGTTCACGACAATATTTCCTGAACAAAGTAGAAAATGATAGCAAAAAGCAGCCATAGCTGGGTGATTCCTTACAATGCAGCCCAAAATTTGGTGCTATCAACCAATAAGATTAGTATCCAGAAAGTGGGGATGCGGGGTAGGGCTCTGAGAAGGGCTCTTTAGCTTTGCCCTGGCATGAAGTACTTAGTTTCTCACAGTTTATATTAGAATATCCAAAAATATGTTTGGCTAATATTTTATGACTCAAATATTCCTGCCAGGATCTTTTAGGCTAAGCAATTATTAGTTGTCCTTTCTCTTCACTGAAATGATGGAGATAGAAGCCTGACATTAAAAATTCCTCTCTAAAGGAAAAAGCAAAATATTTTATCAAGTTAAAATGCCAGGTCTCATCACAGCTGATATCTGTGCATTTTCTGTGTAGGATTTTTACAACGCCTGAGATCTGATTCTGTCTGGTTGTAAAGTAATTTTGGCTTCTGGTTTGACGCTGACTTGAGCCCTGCACCTTGCTGGTTAAGTCCCCACTGGTTGGGAAGTTAGGGAACTTGGCCTCACCAGTGGTGTTCCAATCTCAAGTTCCAGCAGACAGCTACTGCTGCTGATGGGGGCAGAGGAGCTTTGGTCATCACAGAAAAATTATCTCCAGCTGCCTCTGGGTAGGCCTCAATCCATCATTATGAGAAGACAAACCTGTCCGTGAAGGAAATGAGTTGTCAGTGAGCCACACACTCACTAAAGACCAAAGCGTAAAGCACAAAGGACTAGCTCAGATCCCTCTTTGCTGCTCTAAGATAGTAAAAAGAAGGAAGAGGCTTAGCAACAGGGATGATAACATCATACCAAGCTTCCACTTCCCACTCTTCCTTTACAACAGTGTGAATCAGCTAGCTCAGCAACACAGAAAAGACATATATGCAGAGCCAGACCCTCTAAGGCAGCCTGAAATATCCATCTGAGATAGACATGGCCCATGCTGTGTTCCTTTACCACCTCCAGCTGTTTCTCACATTCTCACAGCACTGTTTCCAATGACTAATAGGTAGTGTGATGACTTTAGTCATATTCATATATTCTTCATGTCCTCTTAGTGACCTCAAAGGAGGCCAACTTAGCAAGTAGAGTGAACTGCTGGAGAGAAACACAAAGCTTTCCTTCAAAACCATTATGGAACATTGTTTTATTGCATTCAAATGCATCACAAGCAATTTTAATCGCAACACTTCCCACGGACTGTGCTACCAGGATTTGACAGCCTCCCAAATATCATGTCCTCTGTGGGGACAGGAAGAGAGGCCTGATAATTTCTTTCCTGAGGTCCTGCCAACCTCTCTTTGGATGATCCTATAGTGTCCAGGTCCATGTATTGTTCACACTCATCCCCATCTCTACGGTCTGAAATCCTATCCATTCACTATGCACTTCTTCCTGGTTGCCCTCCCTGAACACATCAGGTAGATGTGTTTCTAATTCTTAGTCTGAGCACCAAAGCCTATAGTCTACATTCTCTCTGCATTTTATAACCTCTGATTTATATAACAGTTACTTCCACACACATCTAGTATCCCTGCCAAGGAGCGTGGACAGCATCTTAGCCATCACTGTATCCTTTACAGTACAGCACAGTACCTGGTGCAGAGTGTTTCTTAATAGACCAAGTAGTTGTTGAATGAATTGTTTGCAGAATATAAACTAGAATTAGTAATTTCAAAGAGATGGCAGTCAATATGGTCAGTTGTTAAAGATTGCCATATTTATATAAAAACACTAGAGAACGAAACATAAAAAAAAAGTTTAGGAGAGAGATCCAAGATGGCCGATTAGCAACAGCTCAGGAATGTAGCTCCCAGTGAAAGCGCAGAGAACGAGTGGACGCCGCACTTTCCGATGAATTTTTGTTGCCCACAGACCGGGAGATTCCCGGCAGAGGAGCCAC